>JAVQJD010066562.1:0-17953 GCA_036023655.1 Nannoperca australis | reverse complement strand
GGTCTGTACGAAGTCACTTTCATCTTAACGCAGGACTGGAAGCTGTCGTCTGTGAGGCGTGAGCGGTGTTTGTTTTTAACATAGTTCATGGTGGAGAATAGCTGCTCACATATGTATGTATGTATGTATGTAGTATATACTTCAATGAAATACTTAGAATTTATTTTCCCAAGCCACGCAGAGTCGCAGTATAAGGATGAAAGAGCCGCATGCGGCTCCGGAGCCGCGGGTTGCCGACCCCTGGCCTAGGCAATTCCTATAGTAAAACACCGAAAGATGTTAGAAAAAGAACCAAACAATATGTCAGTAGAAACACTGGGAATTGCATCTGCCTATCAGTCTAATAGGATCTATGCTACTAGACTGAGACTGTGTAATTGTGCATGCTTGAGTTTTATACATTCAGAGAACCAGTTTGTGTGAAGCAGTTTGAGTTTTATCCTTTCAGTGTAAAGAATTTTGCTTGCTTCTCGTTTCTTTAAAGACTAATTAGACTCCCTGTCTGTGCCTGTTTTTTGTTTAACACCCAATTCGGAAAAAATGCTTGTTGAGAGTGAGTGAGGGAGGGATAACTAGGGGTGGAGTCCATAGATAAATTTTCCTGGCTAAATCCATTTGATGGCGGACTGATATATAAGTGCCACCAAAGAGACCAACATCAGAACATGAAGCAGGGGCAAGACTGTGCAGCAGAATGATGACACCACAAGGGTGCATTTCTAACTGCTTTTTTTCTGTATGATGTTACAGAACTGCTGATATAATGACATGGATTACATTGTGTTGTACAGCCATTCAAACACAGTGTGGTCTCCCTCATTTAGGTTGTAACAACTAAGTTACTAGGCCAAGAACTTGAGTTTAAGTGGCTCATATACATAGCCAGAATGCAGTGTAATATATATGACATAACGGTCCAGGGGTCGGGGTTTGCAAAATGTATGTATCAACATGCCACTATGTGGCATTAAAATTGACCAGACAATGGCACTGGAGAAAAAGTCAGAGGATCATCAACGTCATTAGGCTTCACCCTCTGGGAAATATGAATATACAGTAAAACATTTCATGGCAATCCATCATATAGTTGAGATATTTTAGTCTGGACTAAAGTGGTAGACCGACCTCCCTCCAGCTTTGCCGCCAGCATGGCTGAAGCGCTGTAGAACTGCAATGCATGCTGCTATGCCAATTTATAATGAGGTTTGGTAAAATAAACATGCAATCAAACTAATTGTATGATATTAGCAGTTAGTCACACTGCCTGATAACTATTGTATATGTATTACCAATGTTTAAATATCACAGTTACAAGCGTTTTATAGCAATTCATTAAATAGGGACCTTCCCCTCTGCTTTTAAACAGGCCCGTGCCACACCATTACTCAAAAAACCCTCTCTCAACCCATCCCTCCTCCAGAACTACAGACCAGTATCTCTGTTACCATTTCTGTCCAAAACACTTGAAGGTGCTGTTTTTAATCAACCGTCTACTTTCCTCAAACAGAACAACCTGCTCGACCCCAACCAATCAGGCTTAGAACCCGGTCACTCCACAGAAACTGCCCTCTTGTCGGTCACTGATGCCTTCCAGTCTGCCAGAGCTGCGGGGAGATAATCTGCTGTCATCCTGCTAGACCTGTCTGCAGCATTTAACACAGTCAGCCATCAGATCCTCCTCACAACTCTCCTGAACCTGGGCATCACCGGCACTGCACTCAAGTGGATCTCCTCCTACCTCGAGGGTAGATCCTACCAGGATCTCTGCCTGGATGACCAAACATCACCTCCAGCTGAAACTTGCTAAGACAGAACTCCTCGTCATCCCTGCTTCTCCATCCATCTCACATGAGCTCTCCTTCACCCTGGACTCCACAACGGTCGTTCCATCGCCCTTGGCCATGAATCTTGGGGTCACCATCGAAAACAAACTCACCCTCACTGACCACATTGCTGTAGTCTCCCGATCTTGTAGATTCACCCTCTACCACATTCGGAAGATTAGGAGATACCTGTCGGAGCACTCGACCCTGCTGCTGGTCCAGGCTCTTGTGCTCTGCAAACTGGACTACTGCAACTCGCTCCTGGCCGGTCTCCCAGCCTGTGCAATCTGTCCCCTCCAGAAGATTCAGAATGCTGCAGCACGTCTGATCTTCAACGTATCGAGGTTCACCCACGTCACCGTCACGTCACAGCGACGCCCGCTCACATTCAAGACTGTTCTCCTGTCTGGCCCCTCAGTGGTGGAATCTGCTCCCCGCATCCATCAGAGAAACAACCTGTCTGGCCACTGTCAAGAAAAGACTAAAGACTCATTTGTTCCGGGAATACAACAGCACTTACATGACACATTGTTTCTATAAAGCATAGCATATTGTACAATATTTGAGTGGAATTGTAGCTTAATTTGAATATATTTTATTTGATAATGTACAAAGATAATCTGTTACTTATAGCACTTGTGATTCATCACCAGCCCTTACAGTTTTGATGAGACACCTTGTTGTTTTCAATCATGGTTCTATGCACTTTATGTATAGCTCTTATTTGGAAGTCGCTTTGGATAAAAGTGTCTGCTAAATGCCTAAATGAAATGTAAAAAAAAAAAAAAATACTGGACACAGCATTAGTTGGATCTGTTTTTTGACAATAATGTACTAACAGGCAGTTGAAACCTCTTCATTTTATTGCTATCAGTGCTGACTTTGGGTAAAGTTACTGTGCAATAGTATGGCATTGTTATTATGCTAAGTTATGCTAACTGACAAACAGTGTAGGTAGCTTCATATTTATCACAAAGACATGAGATTGGAATCAGACCTATCATCTTAATCTCGTCAAGAAAGCAAATAATTGTATTTCAAAAGAGTTGAACTATAAAAGCAAGCTAACTCCTGTCACACATACCTTAGTGAGTTTGTAACACTGTTTAATGCTGTAATGTTTCTATTTTGATTGCTGGTAGTAACTTTGGTGATATACAGTAGATAATGCATACCAAACTCGAAAGTCTTAAAAGATGTGTTAGTGCTCTACTGGAGAGTTCAGTGTTAAGTCTGGAAATCAACTATCAAAGCAGCATCAAGATTACGACACACAACAGAGACTAAAGAACTTAGACAGGGCATGTTTGAATCAAATGACTCAGAAGTTACACTTTTGTCCTGTCACAGGGGTTGTCTCTGTGTCTGTTTGAAGTTTGAAAGAGAAGCGCAGGCTCTGATATGAAAGCAAATCACATACCAGATTCTTGTGTACGTGTGGATAAAGCATCTTTGATCAAAGCTAGTTTTAAAAGCTGGTAAAGGGGTTGAGTGCTTGTGAGATGGCTCTGGTTACATGTTCTGGTCTTGTTTAAGAGTAATTACACTCCACTGTTTCTGTCCGTACCCACCCTACTCACTGTTGAAAAATGTTCGCTGGGGTGACTGAGTGACGGAATAATGGGTAGGGTTGGTGTATTGCATTCTCTGATCAAATTTCTATCTATTTCATGTCAGAGTGATAAATATAGTGGGCAGCAGAGTGAATTACCAATGGGTCTACAAAGCTGCTGTTTTTCTTTGCAACCAAAATACTGATCCGACGTTTAACTACCGTTTAAATTGTGCCTTGACAAAGAAAACAAATTGAAGGTGATATTTTGGAGAGTAGAGCTTAATGGTCAAATGATTGGTGAAATTATGGAAGGTTAAGACATTAGCCTGTGATTTTAAATCCTTGCTGTTCAGTGATTGCTTTCTGTGGTCAAAGCAGTTACCCTGTTTGTAGTAGTGTGACATTAGCCTTTTACTATAAATTAATCACATTTATGCTTCAAAAAGGTTAAACATGTCTCATTCGTGAAGATCTTTAGAAAAAAACATTGTTGATATTGTTAGTTTTTAGACTTTTGTTGAGGGAACCGGGTTGGCCTATGCCATTGCGGGGGAACTCTATGTAAAGTAAAATTTATTTTTCTCCATAGAGAAAAAGGTTTAGATCCAATCCATAGTTGGGCGTGGCTTGAGACCATATTGTAAGCCATACTTGCATATCATTATTACAGCCCTGTAATTGTCTGGTGACCTGTCCAGGATGTACCCTTCCAGCACCCTGTCACCCTCTAAGGATACTGGGGTTACAGGAGTATGGAGATGACTGGACTGTAGGCTTTAAAATAGGAATAATGGGAATTTTTAAAATAAAATAAAGATGTATGTATGAATGGAACTGTAGAATATGACAATGGTCACTGTTCTAGTTGGCCATTTAAAGCGTTACCCAGGATTTTCAGATTTTCATGGAATTAACAGTGAATATTCACGGTCCCCAGAAGATACATTTTGTCTTTCTGGTGGCCCTCCAACCTTTTCTCCATTGCCACAAGCATAAGGTGACCACATCTCTGAAGTAAAAACCAGGGACATTTCCAGTTCAGCTGTTAATATAACATTAAGGTGTAATGCTTCTTGACCATGGTTACTGCTGTTCTTGTGTCAATCTTCTTACTCTCTCTTTTCTCCTTTTTGGTGTGTATTTTGGGCTAGCATGACTCCTGTAGGGAGGAACCCAAAGGACATTATGGGTAACCTACATGTTTCTGGTTGTTTTGATGCTATGACGCATGCTGCAGTTGCTAAATAAACAGTAAACATTCAGTCTGTGTCTGAGTTGTAATTGTAATAATTACATTAGGTAACATTTTTTCCATCTCACTCTTCTCCTTCTTCTCCAATCTTTAATATATAGGATAGTATCAGATAAAATACTTTGCTTACCATATTCCCATTGCTTGACAGATTTCTTTATTTGATCTCAAAAACATTTGAAATATTGCAAGGCTCTGTAATCCTATCATTACCTTTCATTCTCTATCTCCTTCACTCTTCTTCCTCTCCACTCTACCCTGCTTGAAAAGACAATTGTGGTGATGTTGTGGATTTACTTGTCTTTTTTAAGCAGTCAAAAAATGCTGTGAGAGAAAAACTTTCCACACTTTTGCTTGCAAATCCAAAATGTCTGCTTGCAAATCGAAAAGTTCTGCTTGCAAATCCAAACGTTTAGCTTCCGGTTCAGCTGTATTCCGTGGACGGGACCTT
The DNA here is from genome assembly GCA_036023655.1 of Nannoperca australis. Taxonomy (NCBI): domain Eukaryota; kingdom Metazoa; phylum Chordata; class Actinopteri; order Centrarchiformes; family Percichthyidae; genus Nannoperca; species Nannoperca australis. The sequence continues at coordinate 12,872 of JAVQJD010066562.1, read as the reverse complement.
TCAGCGTAGGTCCCGTCTACGGAATACAGCTGAACCACAAGCAAAACTTTTGGACTCAAACACACACACACATTTTTTATTAGTGTATAATGTTGCCCAATTCCCGATCTCAATTATAGAAGTAAATTTTTTTAATGCATGCAGACCAATAAAGACTTTGATAAAACTTTAATTCCGTTGCACTACCGCTCAGATGTTTTCACTCCCATATAATTCTAAATACTATGAGTACTGTACAGTATATGTCTACCCAAGTATACCTAGAAAACCTGTAAAGAGCTAAAGATGGCACGTAATGTCCCTCTGGACCAAATGGTAATTAGCCACAGTAAACACCAACAGAAAACCATAAAACAATAAGAGGCAAAAATTAAAATCATGGACATTGATGTTGTGTTATGTCCTGTTTTTGCTAGGGGTAGAAGGGAACGGTAACACGACAATTGAATAACTTGCAGAGTCACTTGTGCAATGATTGGGTACAAACATTTACTTGTGGGAGAGGATGGTACAACAGATTGTGCCAAAGAAACTGAAAGTAATATAACAAAACAAGACCTGGTTAGGATTTACCTTTAAACAAAAACATGGCTATCTTATCTGAAGAAATCTTATCAAAACTTTATACTGGTGGCAACAACTGCTCAACTAGTGTCTAACAATGACGTCCTACATGTGTGCACTGCAGAGGGTACCCCAACTTACCTAGTCCACAACACTCCCACTATGTACCTTTCTGACAATTGCACAGGGTGACAAATAACAAAAGAACGAAACCAAACTAGAGTGTTCCTAGATCCACGTGACTCAAAAGGCTCCAGGGTGACCGGAACCACGAGCCAAGAGAGTCTTGCCAGGATCAAGTCTGTCCGAAGCAAATCCAAAGACTGAAGATCGAGTGAGCCAAATCCGAAGAGTGAGTGGGTCAAAGAGCGTTTACAGTGAGGGTGCGTCTATGAGTGTTCTTCAAGTGTGCTTCGAGTCTTCCCTGAGTGTTCTCCACGAGTGTCTTTCACGTGCACCCCTTGTCCAGACGCTGAGCTTCCTTTCAACTTCCACCTGGATGTCAGTGAGCCAGCTGAACACTTCTGGAACCAATGAGCAGCTCTGCTAGGCTACACAGTTGGAAGTTAATCAGTTATTACCTGCAGCTAGGACAGAAAGAGAGAGCAAAGAAAAACAGAAGGCCACACTCTTGCCATGGCCTGACACATAACAACTGCTATATCAGCTTCCATTCTTCTTGCTTTAGGCTTTCTACCAGATGAAATATCTGGATGGAGGAATTTGCTGACCTTGAAAGTCACCTGGATTTGCGAGATTGTCCAAGAATCTATTTTGCCAGGCTTCAAGTTATGTATGTGCTTGTAGCCAGACAGTAGTGGTTCAGACCAATCAACATTCTATGAAGAACTATTGGCAGCTACGAGTGTGGTTGAGGTGTGACGACTGTGACTGTTCAAAAACAACCATTGAAGCTTCTACAGAGGTTAGCTTAGAGGCTGCTATAGCGTCAGTTACTGTATGTCAGAACTGGAGAATTTGTCTTCATTATAAGAAGAGCGAAGAACAACACTGAAGGCTTTTCTCTATTAAAAAGACACTTTCTCTCTTCTCTTCTCTCTCTGGCTTTGGCTCTCCTACTTCGTCATATGTTTTGTTGATCTGATTGGTTAAAGTTAGCCTGTGATAGACGTGATGTACAGATGGTTCCTCCGACCACCTGCCAAGTATTTTTGAAAGTGCTTGACCATTTCCAAACAGTTGCTAAAGATGGCTTCTCAGATGGTGCTGTGTAACCAACCATCTGGCTGAAAGGGATTTGCACCCATTCAGCTACAACAGCATTTCAGGGTTAGTGACGTCCAATGCTAATGTGGGGTGGTAAGACCTGGCTTGCAGTTGGCGTTCAAGTTCATTCCAAAGGTATTTTATGGGGATCAGGTCAGGGCGCTCTGAAGACCAGTTTTGTTCACACCAAACTTGGAAAACCATTTCTTGTCATTTGTCGTCCTGTTAAACAGGAAACAGGAAAGTGTTAAACACAAAGGGTTGACACAACATTTGAAGAATACTGTTGTCCATCATTGTATGCTGTAGTGTTAAGATGTCCCTTAATTGGAACAGCGTCTTGCTTAAACCATAAAAAACAGCCCCAGTGTCGACACATCTGTCCATGTACTTTTGTAATGTAGCATGTCATTTTGGGGGCACATGTTTTCTTTGTTGCTATGTGGAGACGGGGAGAAAGCATGACCCAGGTCATGACCTGAGTGAGGAGGTAAAGCACAGATAATGTAAATTGCTTTATAAAATTACAAGTCAAAAAGAATGCTTAAAAATCAAATTAATGCACTAATAGGTGTTGTCCATTTTGAAACCTTCACTATGACTTGAGTAAAGATTCTTTGCTGTCTTATGTCTTGGTTTGTGCAGAAGGATCTCAAGACAGGCTGAGTGTAAGGGGACAAGAATGGGAGCCTCCCTGGTGTTTTATAAGGGTAAGTGTTTTACATGACTTACCCTTACTTATTTGGACAGTGTTTGTTAAAAAAATATAACATTTGTAAAATAGCTAAGATCAATAAGAAATACTGAAAACCTATCAACATGATAAAAAGCAGGAAAATTAAATGTATGTAAAAACAAACCAACAGAGTAAGTGGATATGTACTTTTAATTACATCTATTGGTAAGAGAAGGTGTCTTTTCTCATCACATTTTCCCATTTCATTTCCACACACCAAGAAAAGGCTCCAGTGCATCTATCTCTTTTCAGCACTCTTCCATCACCACAGTTGCTGTCATTGGGAGCAATTCAGTTCCTGATTGGAACCCATGCCGATGTAGACAAAAAGTAGCAAAATAGCTCATTTGGTGAGCCATTATTAGCTTCAACTCCCCTTCTAAATGAAACACCTGGCTCAGAATGATTTCATTCATCTGAAGTCTCTTTAACTCCACAGCTGGCAGCATTTCACTTATTACAGTAGATATAAAGAGCAGAATCTCTAGAGAGGGGAAATGGTCACATCATGACTCCAAATACATCTCTATGTAACATTGCTGTGCTCACACAAATCAGTCATACTGCAAATACTCCAAAACTTTATAAAGATTTTAAAAACACATCACTTGTTCGTTAGCAGTATTTGCATGTGATTATATTACTGCACCATGAGCAAGGCAGTAGTTTCATTTACCTGTGTACATGACTCCATGATGGGTTATCCAAGAGGAATCTTTTGAAACTACTATCTAGTATTTCCATCCATTTTCTTAACCACCTATTCTCTTCAAGTCCTCAAAGGGATGGAGCCTGCCCCAGGATGCACTGTCAGAGAGGCAGGATAAACCCTGATCAGTGTTGCTGGACTGGGTGGTTTTCTACCCAATTAGGCTACTTTTTATTTGATTGATTGAAAATGTTTTTTGGCGGCTCATGATGACTTATACCATTTAGCCAATTGCCTCACTAAAAAGTTAAAAGATACAGGCTGTTGATACACAAACAATATGTTACAGTACCAGTCAAAAGTTTGGACACACTTTCCCATTCAAGTGAATGGATTTGTTGACAATAAGAAGCATATAGAATATCACCAAACTTCTCTTGATGACCAGTGATGGATGGAAAACAAAATCACATTCCAGGGATCAAACATGCCTGGGTTTCAATGTACATTTTTATTATAGGACTTAATAGTCTGTTATCTTGTAGTATTCCAACAAACATCCATGCCTCATGCCTGTGGCTCATGTCAGTGCCTGAAATAGCTCCTCCTACTTTGCTCTCTATTCCCGTCAAAGGAATACGGCAATTGATTGGCTCTTTTGACCAGAGGAATGGAATTTGTTGGCTGAAGGAAGTTCCAGTGTCAATATTAACAAATAACCATAGTTGATGGATGCACACATGCCATGGCATAGAACACTGTCTGTGTATGTCAGCATGCACAAACATTTTGTTTATTTTCAGTGTCTGATGTTTATCATTCATTGCTGTGGTGGTTTGTTGTTTTTGTTATTTTTTACTCATATTTCCTCCCCAACAACACATGCAAATGCATTCATGAACTGGGAACATGTTGCAACACAACACTCTGCTATATGAACTGTTAATGAAGAGTAGCAAACACTGCTTTCATTTGAATGAAAATGTTGTTGATCCAATGAATTTTAAATTCAAATGGCACAACCAAGAGCTTATAGAAATGGCCTTCTATAATGTGTTAGTGTTCATGTGAGTGAAGCAGCCTCATTGTGGAAGAGCGTTACATGTGGGTACATTTAGACTATCACTGCATTCATTGTGCCTCCCAGATATATGCAGTCAAAGCACATCCCCCTTTTTGGCAAAAGATGAGAAAATGAACGTGTGATTCCCTGTGTTACAGCAGTGTGTTCATTAACAAGCATTATGTATAACAACATTCTTTCAACTGCATTGTCAATCAATATTTCCAAACTCCAAAGGATTTTACAAATTTCAGGCTCAGTCCAGTCTTCATCTTATTTTTGTCAGTTAAATGTCAAAGAAAGAATAACTCCTTCAATACATTACAAAAACCAGTAAACAAAGTAAACAAGGAGCCAGTCATGTCAATCTGACAACGATGCAACACTGCAAGATTTTGGGGATTTGTTTGGTTGAGATATTTTGGTGTTTTTGTGGATTTATTGTTGTGTAGTGTTTCAGCTCAGGTCCACAGATTTTCTAGTGCTGCTTCTAATACCTTTCAAAAACCAGGCTCTGCTTTGAACCACCTCTCACCTGGACCACTGACCACCTGCTCCCTGGCTGAGCAGCACAGACACAGCTTCATCTCTGTATTAATGGCTGATGGCAGCCAGCGTGCGTCATCATGTCACTCAAGGGCCCGGCGGATGGGAGTGGATGGGTGTGAAAGTGGAGACAGTTAGCACTTCCACATCTGTCAGCTGGGGTTGGCAACTCACACCTAACAGTTACGTAGGTGGAAAAAGGCGAGGGCAGAGAGGGCAGGCGAAGAGAAACAAATGACAAGATGACTGTGTCATACATTTGTGTATTTAGCACTACTGTTTGGTTGGCAAGACTAATGGAGAAGAGTTTGAAAATAGATATATATGAATTGAATATCTCTTTATGTGCATAGGTCAGTATGCTTTTATAAATTGGCTGTATACAGTTTAATTTCCATACATACATGAGGCCTTTTTATACAAGTACTGTAGAATAACTTTGAGACAATTAGAAACTGTTTGCTATACATTTGTAATACATACAAGTACACCCCCACATAGTCACTAGCATGGCTGTAGACTTTTTTCTTATGACAAGATCTAGCAGAGCCTGACTTAAAAAAAAAAAAAGAAAAATACATTCCAGTTGCACAGCAAATTGTGGAACCAGTGATTTAAGCCTATTTTGTTGGGGAAATATTTACATGGCACAAAGCTAGTTTAAATGGTTGCTACTTTGGCAAATGTGTGGTTTTCGACGTAATTTGCAAACTAGTGTTGCAGGCTTTTGGGTGGGTTGTACCAACGACATGATGTTCACCAAAGCACCTGCCTGTCATGGCAGCCCTGGTCTGTAGCGGCAGCTGCTTTAAAAGATACTTTGCTTTTTTGGGGAAAACTCTTGTAGGTAGCTGGTTGTAACGGTGGATACTGTGTGGTGGTGTGAAGCAGACTTCAGGTCCATGCTGGGTTAGCTTAGCTCTTATCCTGGTGCTCTTCCCTCTCTTCCTGGCCCCTTTTGGTCCAGCCAGAATCTGGTTGGGTGGTCAAGATGCCATGGGCAGTGATTGTCCCAGGGTCTGCTGCATTTAATCCAATTCTGCACATTCCTTTTCTAATGCAGATGAGTACATTTTTGTTGACGGTAATATGTGCTCTCACCACTCTCAGTAACCTCGCTTCCAGCAGCAGCCATTGTTGTTAGTGAAAAAGCTCTGATAAGCCCACAGTACACTACCTGCCCAGTACCAAGCAGCAGACAAGACTCAGAGACGAGCAGAAACAGATATTTTTGTCAAGAGTTGATAGAATGAAAAATATTATTTATTAAAAATTAAAAATATATGAACTATATGAACCTAAAATAATATGGTGTTTTACAGCTTCTTTCAAGTTACAGCATGATTTGTACTATTCTTCTTTGATTGTTAACGCAACAGTTATATCTCAAAATACATCTTCTAACCTACTTTATCCTCTCATAAACGATGATTTAATAATTACATAGGCTCACACAGTGTCTAATCATATACAGCACTGAGAGGTTGATTGTCTCTTTATTATGAGCAGCACACAAGTGAGGATGTGTTATAATGTTCTATTTTTTTACTAAGACTATTAACCTGTGCTTTCATTCAGTGGGTATAAAAAACAACATACACTACCATAACACTATTGGACCTACACTACCACCTCTTTAATTCCGAATATCAGAGGTCCAAACTCACGCCTGTTCACATTAATCCAACTTTGGTTATATTTTATTTACAATTAATTAGCTTTTTTGTTAAACTGTTAGAGTAACATCAGATCGGTATCACAGTGGACTTGGTAAATGTTCCTGGAATAGAAAGGAAATGGGTCAATACAATACATTCAGAGACAAGCTAATTCCAACATCATGTCAAATGACTCAACTGCAAGGATAAACAGTGCTTCTCAACAGCTCTTACAACTAATTATGTCTGAAATCTTGTGTTCAATTATTGAAGCTTTCAGTTCCTCACTTCATGAAATTAATCCATTTTTGAATAAAATTCAAATCTGACGAGACCAAGCCACTGAATGTAATTTTCTGCCTTTTTCTGGGGCCTGTGACTAATTTGAAACAGCCTTGAGTTAGAATGAGAAAATTAATTCCCTTTCCCCAGTTCTCTCTCTGCCTGTCTTTTTTATTTCTCTCTCTTTGTTTGTGTTTTTTCCATTTATAATTCCACCAAATTCACATTAAGAAGACCTGCAGGTTAGATTACCAACACCTCCTCAAGGTCAAAATAAATTAACCAATCTTTCTGACTGCTGTGAAGGACAAGCAGGGTTTTGTGTTATGTGCAGTGGTAGCCAAGTAACACCTGAGTGAGGTGGACATGGTGCACAATTAAATGCAAGTATAATGTAAAGTTGTAGTGCAGTTATTAGTGTACGAGTCGAGGGTGAGCGTGTTTGTATTAGTCTTAATGAGGCTTCACCTCCTGACCCCCCCTGTCCTGACACAGAGGACACTGGTTGTACAGGGAGATGTCAGCTGGCAGGAAGGACTTGCTGAAGCAGTACTTGCCACAGTGGAGCTGGATCATTCTGTTACTGAAAGTGCTCCACAGTTTTACCAAGAGGATATGGTTTTTTTTCCAACAGATTATACACCACCGCCTCTAACGGCTCCACGGTAGTTCCCACAACAGCTTTCTGATCAGTTTTTTTGTTTGTTTTGGCTGCCAGCTCTGATGCCACTGCACCAGCACATGGCAGCAAAGAAAATTGTACTTAAAATAGCAGACTGATGAAGCAGCCTGCTGCTTAAAACAAAGCTGATGAAGACTCACCCCACTGTGAGACTCAGCCAAAGAGTACGTTGATAGATGATAAAGCACTCCATTGATAATCGTAAATCTTTTCTTTAAATCTTTATTGTTTTTAAAAAAAAAAACTGGCCTATCTGGTACCCCGGCAGCCTAGGTCACTCTGGGAAATCCCTAGAAGAGTGAGGCAGTATAAAGTCACCACCAGATCACAAAACTAAATAGTACAGGAAATATCTCAGATTGATGAAATCTAACATGGAGAAGGGTCTGGGATGGATTATTCTGTTCAAGAAAATCTAAACTAAGTAATTTATACCAATTTAGTCACATATATAATGATAAAGACTAACCAAAAAAATCACAATTGAAGTTTGAGCAGAAATCCTATTATGTATTTGAAATGTTTGGAGCATCTGTCTGAGCAGCTAAACACATGATTTATGATTATAGAGGTCAAGCTACATTAACCTGGTGGCGGCATGATATATCCACAGCTGCAGGCTAGATTGACATGACATGTGCTGTGAACATTTTTTATTAGCTATTTATTTAGACATAACAAGGTGATATATAAATTATGCATTCAGTGATCAAGATAGCCATGTTTTCTTAAACAAGCACATTTATTTGTTTCTTACATGCCATAAACCTACAGGACAATTTATAATAACCTGTTCACATACAGTATTTTTTCATGATAATGCCAACTGTGCAGACTGTGTGTTAGCAGCCATGACTCGTGGTCACCCACTCACTCATGGAAGTGTGGTGGACAGTCACCTTTTTATCTTACATGCTTACCCTTGTCTAATCTAATGCTTTTATGCAAATCAGGTTTAAACGAAGTTCACCCAACCTCATGGTTCAGCAGTAATATTCCACTACAATACCCACCACTGAATACAGAGGTGAGCTGATGCAAGGCAGTCTACATGATGACATAGAGTGGGTGAGCTTTTACAGTACAGAGGCTAATAGCTGCTCTGTGGGACTGGGTGGCTGCTTATTTGGAAGGTCACAGCAATGTGTGAACTAAAATAGAGATCTCACTTTTAATCTCCTCTGATCAAATAAAAGTATCCATCCCACACCATTTCCTATTCCATCCCTATAGATAAGTTATTAATGGAATGCATTTAGGAGTATGTGCCATTACGGAAAGAAAATATGAAAATGATGAATGGAAGAAGAGAGGTTATGAGAATACCTTGAATATGTACATTAGGACTTTAGTTTTCACTGAAAATCACTGAAAAACAGCACGTCCTCCACACAAAGCTTCAGGCTCCTTATGTTCACTGTCATGGAGCCTGTAACAATGAGCAAAGAGGCACGATGACAAACAGTGGGGAATAACTCTTGATGAGGAACAGCGGTGTATATGTGGTGTACTAGCCTCTCATCCCCCTTTTAGACAGCGTTGCTCTGCTCTATGACTGCGAAACATTGTCGGGGTCTCCTTGAGGTTCGCGCTGTGGAGAGTGAGCACTATAAGGAATAAGGTTTCGCAGGGCAACCGACTCCTTCTGCTGCTGGTCGAAGTTGTAAGTTTGGTGAGTGATACGAGACAAACGAAAGAGAGGTGTACATTTTTGCAGAGGTTGCACAGAGTTTGCCTACACCAGCTTTAATAACTGAACAATTTTTGGGATGAATTTTCCAATGCGACATAAAAATAATTACATTTTGTTTCGTATTACATTTCAGTGCTCTCCAGAAGAGAGCAGCATAGACCTGCCAATACTAAATGTATGGCACTGTAAAAAGCTTTCGCGAAGAGGTGAGGAAGACGCATCCTCGATGCCAGAATGAAAAACCTTTCAAATTGATCTGTTGAATCACAGCCGGAGAGCAAGACCATGGGTGGAGTTTATCATTGACAACCTTTCAAATTTTAAAGTTTCCAGTGAGCTTGCCTAGGCATGGATTATACTCCAGGAGGATTAATGCATGGAATTCCGTGCTTCCTGATGTGCAGAAGACAAAGACAACGCTGTTACTCTATTGACCAGTAAGATCCTTTAACCCTCTGGAAACAGATCTCCTGTGGTCAGCCTGAACTTGACGTTGTTGATTGCATAAGCCTGTTTAAACTGATCTAAAGTACAAACCATAATAGCTAGAGTATTTATTCTGCAACTTAAAGCTATGGCTTCTATCTTTGTCGCGAGTTGATAACGTGATTATGTTACATGCGATGCAAAATGGGGTGACAACATGCAGTGGCACTGTGATAAAATTATAAAACTGCTTAGGTTGTACAGATTTTAGTGTTATGAAGCAAGATAATCTAGAACAATACATCATAAGAAGCAAATAAACCAATGTAGGAACTGGGAAATATTTCTATGGTAGGCAGAAAATGCCTTTGAACTCAGCTCATAAATATTTGTATATCTCAAAAACTTAAAAAATGTACATAGTTTAAAAAAAAACTTCTGAATGCTTGGATCAATATGTTTTGTGTGTTTATTTTGTAGAATTTGATGAAAAACATGTCAGATTGTTTTATTCTTTTTATGTGTGACAATTTCACTACTATAATCAATAATTATTGTTTATTGACTTAGATAAACATTTAGCTTAGGTTGTGCAGATTTTAGGGATATGTAGGATTTGAAGATACTCCAAGAAATTACATTGCAACAAGCAAAAATATCAATGTAGGCACTGGCAGAGCATTTCTATTGCAGTATTTACATTAAGCAAAGCTGATATAGCTCAATGAATGTACATCAAAATGAAGACACCTTGTACATCTCTATATGAGAATTGAAAAGGTATGATTATCAAAGACTGAAGCAGATCTGTAAAAAAATATATTTTAAAGAGAAGCATTCTGGGCTTCTAAATAAGGCACTTTAAGCCTGAACGGTTTAAATGAGAGTGTACTGGACTGTATTTGTTCTCAAGTAAGAGGATGTTTTAATAGATCAACTGGGATATTTAGCTCATGAATGGATGGGTTTGAATGTATAAGTTCAAACACAGAGGAACTTTGAAATTAGCTAGTGTGAAGGAAAGGATTTGTATACACTGTTTTGAAAGGTTAGTAGTCTGAGTAATGAGGTTGAAAGCATTCAGAATTGTCATGGTACCTGAACTTGTTTCCTGTTTTACTCCTGGTCTGTGTTTTTGTCTTTGGTTGATTTTCTGTCTTTGTCTGGTTCCCTCCTTGGTTTGATTGCACTCACTTGTGTCATCACTCACCTGTTTCTGATCCTCTCGTTTGCCTCCCTTATATATATATAGCTGTACCTTCCCTTTGTTTCTTGTCGGATCATTGTCTGCGTCTGCATGCTTTCGTGTATGTTTGCTGCCTGCCGCTAGCCACTTGTGGTTTGTACAATTCCCTGTTTAGGTTTTTTTGCTCACCTCGCAGCCAGTTTCACCGCGGCTGGCACTCCAGTCTCTGAGGACAGGGACTGTGAGCTTCCAGCCCGCTGGCACCCAGGCAGCTCCTTTGTATGAGGTAACCCGGCTGGCCATCTTTACTGGGACCCGGGGAGGTCACAGAAGGACTGGCCGGATTTCCTCACGGCACAGTTTCTAGTGCTGGCTTCGCTGCCCGGCGCCCCAGAGCCAGCGCTGCTGCCTCCTCTCTCCCCTGAGCTGCCTCCGCCTTCCCCTGGTCCCCTCTCCGTCAGGCCACAGCAACCCCTTCGTGGCTGCCGAAGTCCCCGGTTCCTGCTCCTGTGATGCTGCCTTCGCCGCAGCCACTTGCCCCTGTGATGCTGCTCCTGATGAGTGGCTGCCACCGCCCTCCTTTCCTGATGAGTGGCCGTCGCTGCCGTCCTCTGCTCCTGCTCCACTGCCTCTTCAGCCTCTGTTTCCTAATGAGCCGCCGCCCTCTCCTGGTGATTTGCCACCCTCCTCTGCCCCTCCTCCACTGCCTCTTCAGCCTCCGTTGCCTCCGGCCCGTCCAGCCAGAGCGGCTCCCTCGTTGTTGCCAGCCTGTCCACCAGCCTTCAGCCATGCCTCTCTGTGCCTGGTCCTGACGCACCGTCCTTCTGAGCGTCCTCCCAAGCATCCTCCAATCGAAAAGGGCCTCAGACACTCTGAAGGCAAGATAGTCAAATGTTTGGTGAATAAAGCATGCTACTGGTGAACATTTCTGATGTGTTTTTTTTTATTTTGATACCAGCAGAAGTTAAAGATATTTGAATAAAACTAAACTATAAAGTTAATTGTATGTCCTACAAAATGTAAAAGGTATGGGAGTAGTGTAGTGCTCAGTGTGATGGTGACAGGTGAGGATAAACTCAATGTCCAGTTTTTACAGTTTTTTATTTTTATTTTGTTTCAGATTATAAATGGCACAGCTTCTTGAGAATCAAGAGTTCCTGAGTTTTGTTCACCAACAAAGGTCACCGTCTTTAAGTAGCTATAATTAAACCTCTTATAGCTTTTTGATCTAGGGGTTTTATAAAATTATCGACGATATCTAACCCTCCTTTCTCTCTAAGATCCTTGAGAAAGCAGTCGCCAATCAAGTGTGTGACTTTCTACGCAAAAATAAGCTGTTTCAAGACTTTCAGTCTTGATTCAGACTGCATCATAGCACAGAGACAGCACTGGTTAAAGTTACAAATTACCTTCTAACTGCATCAGACAAAGGACTTGTCTCTGTACTTGTCCTTAGTCTTAGTGCCACATTCGATACCATTTACCATCACGTTCTATCACATAAACTAGAACATTTAATTGGCATTAAAGGCACCGCACTAAGCTGGTTTAAATCCTATTTATGAGATCGATATCAGTTCGTACAAGTTCTGTATAGAGTTCTCTATACACACCAAAGTTAGTCAGAGTTCCACAAGGTTCTGTGCTTGGACCAATTCTGTTCACGAAACCAATGATTTAGTTAAACTTCAAGCCTCAAACACATACAAACCTGGATGTCCTGCAATTTTCTTATGTTAAACTCAGACAAAACATTAGTTATTGTACTCGGCCCCGAACACCTCCAAAACAAACTATCTAAAGATATAGTTTCTCTAGATGGCATTGCACTGGCCTCCAGCGACACTCTAAGGAATCTTGGAGTTATCTTTGATCACGATATTTCCTTAAACTCTCACATAAAACAAACTTCAAGGACTGCCTTCTTTCACCTACGTAACATTGCAAAAATCAGGCGCATCCTGTCTCAAGCAGATGCAGAAAAACTAGTCCATGCATTTGTTACGTTTAGGCTGGATTATTGCAACTCCATATTATCGGGCACCAATAAGTCCCTTAAGACTCTCCAGCTGATCCAGAACGCTGCAGCACGTTTACTGACAAGAACCAGGAAGGGGGATCATATTTCTCCAGTATTAGCTTCTCTACACTGGCTCCCTG
>JAVQJD010066560.1:0-42436 GCA_036023655.1 Nannoperca australis | reverse complement strand
GTGTGTGTGTGTGTGTGTGTGTGTGTGTGTGTGTGTGTGTGTGTGTGTGTGTTTCAACACAAGCAGTGTTTTCCAAAGCATGGATATCAACATGTTCTAGATAAATGATTCTGCATTTTATAGCAAAAGCCACGAAATGTTTAATCAGACATAAATGTGTTGAGAAACAAGCAATTGTTCTGCTACCTTGTGCTTCTGCTAAAATGTGTATTTGTTTGATTATTTTAGCTTGTAGCCCCTGTGGTTGTGCCACTAAACACCCACCTTAATTAAGGTCAACATAACTTGGCAATATTTACCTGTGCCTTCTGTTTGGCTTCCATATTTCTGAAATGACCTGACTTTGATTCAAATGCACACATCTACTGTAACAGATGAATTTGGAGCTCTGGAAAGTGTAAAGGCAGCCAGTGAGCTCTATTCCCCTTTGACTGGAGAAGTTGTAGAGGTCAATGCACTACTGGCAGACAACCCTGGTCTGGTCAACAAATCTTGCTACAAAGATGGTAAGTGCATACAGAAACATACGCAGTCCAGTCCACGTAGATCATTATCGTTATTAAAAATATACTTTAGGCAGCCCCCTGAAGTATAAGGTAACTTGTACAGTTTGAACATTGACCCCAGTCTTTGTTTACCTTCTAAGAGTCATATTTTGACCAGTGTATCATGCAAAAATAAATCTGTTGAGTGTTTGGAGTCGGTACACTGGGGCGCTTTTATATGTCAAACAACAACATAACAGTTGTATACTCAACTCAAATTTTACAGATGAATGCTTTGCCTGTACTTTGTTAATATGGCATTGATTGAAAAATGAATACATACTGTATATACTGTAAAGGCAGTATATACCAACCATAATTCTCAGTAGAGACGGTATAGGTGAGTGGGTTTAAGGAAAGTGCTCCCTAGCTCACATTATTTTTGCACAGTAGATGGCAGTAATGCAACATAACGTAGAAGGCAGTCACTGTAGGATGAAGGAGATGAAGCCGCTTTTGTATCATTACAATGAATGTATTGTCTCTTGTACAGTCTTTTTTTTAAATATATATATATATTTTGTTTGTGAAAATGAACTTTTATTGCATATTGTGTATAATTCAAGTGTGATCCATCTTTCCTCTACACTTGATCCATACCAATGATCTTGCAGGTTTCAGCCCATTCTCTTTGTCACACAAGGCATAGTTTAAATATCATATCAGTCTTTTCAGCAACTACGTGTGTGTGTGAAAATCCACTTAGAGACTTAAAAATTGGTTATGTGAACAAGTAGATTTTCATACTGTAATGGAAAAAGGAATTCAGTGGCTGGGATGTTTAAAATATATGTGACTGTGAAATAGGCTTAAGTATGCAAAACCACTGATATGGTCCTTGACTCACAGCTTAACTTGATTTTTAACCTATTCAATATAGGTTGGCTGATGAAGATGACCATTGCCAAGCCTGTGGAGCTTGATACTCTAATGGACGAAGCATCCTATGAGAGATACATCCGCTCCATTGAGGACTAACCTAACGCCTCCTTATACGTGCTATGCTGTTGTTACAACACTACGCGTAGCATCCACCAGGGGAGCTCAAGAGCTCCACATTGCTGATCGGCCGGTGTTGTAGAGCTGTGAGAATTAGGAATCCTTTTATCTACTGTTAAAGACTTCTGGGGACCTGTCAATCTGCACTGACTAAACAGCCAATGTTGAGTTGTTGCAGCCTCAAATCCCCAAACAGAAGAGACTGAGACGCACAGCCAATAGAAGTTTCCAAGCATTTCAGTCAAAACTTGAATTTCTGTTGTAGGACATTGTTAGATTTAAAAAAGCACTTTGGTCTTTATGGTATTAATAATAATGTTGGTCTACGCTGCATGTATGACGGCTACACTGTAGACATGGGACCTGTATATGAGAAAATAAACATTTCCTGAAAAATGTTGTTATTTTTTATTTCCCAAGGTTTGGACTTGATATTATAAATGTGGGTCTCTTAAAAATGACAGCTTGTCACATAACGTATTAAACAGGTGATTAGCATGATGCTATGTCAGATTGTCACATAGTATAAATGCTATTTGCATATTTAGTCATTTGCATCACTAAAAAGAAAACCGCTTAAGTCAACCTCCTGTTAGGTCCACGCACACATTTCCAACCTAAAGGTAGAACCTATTATACAAATATATAGTTTACAAAAAGGTAGCCCACAACCAAAAATCTAAACAACAGTGGAACCTGATGCCAACTCCTACATGATTGAAGTGTTTTTATGCACACACTGACAACTAAATGTGTTTTTCTGATGCTGTTCACATCAGTTTATAAATTAGTCCTCTTTTGAAAATCAGAAAAACACTGCCATTTTCCCCCTACTTAGAATTCAAATCGTACATTGTATGTGTATATGTGAAATTATGTGAAACACCTCAGATTTTGGATGTTGTATGTAAGAATTCCACTCTCACTGAAATCAAGTATATTGGCAAACCCAAATTCATGTTTGTCACCTAGGCTGGTATGAACCCATTGCTCGGTACCTGAGATTATACTGAATACTCGATGTAGAAAATGTCACGAGCACCCTCAAGCCTACTGGTTCCCAAACACCAGCTGATATTGAGTTACACAAGAAGGAAGAAGGTGTCTGTGTTTTGTAAACTGCAGAGCTAAACGTTTGTAATGGGTTAATGTCACCAGCAGGTGGCGAACCAGTCTAATAAATGAGTTCTATGATGGGAAGCTAGTGGAACCCACGGGCGTCTGGCTGTTTTTTTTTCACAGCAGGAGTAACAGTTGGGATTCCCTGTTTACATTTCATTAGTTTAAAATGAGGGTAGAGAGATATGGATATACTTAATGCTATAAGAAATGGCTATTTCTCCCTTTGTTTCATCTTCCTGTCTACAATATAATCAATGCAACAAAAATGTGTTATGACGGGTCCCCCACAAGCTAAATTCCATCAAATAGAGATTCTTGGTTCAATTTGAATTGATTTAAAAATGCTAGCGGGACATCTCCCTTAAGAATCACTCTATAAGTTTTACATAGTCTTCATCTTGACATGAATGTAGTTCTTTTCAAGTGCACCTTGTGATGTGAGACTGAAAAACAAAGCCAGGAGACATTGTACCCAGCAGTGAATTTTTAATCATGGTCTGTATTCACGCCGTAGAGGGGTTGCTAAGTAATTGATTTTTTTAATGAGACCATGCATAGGCTTTTGAATGTACGCAGCAGGATACAATCATTTGTGACACTTGCAGACCATACTCTAAAATGCTTTGTATAGTTAGGGCAGGATAGGAAAAGAGACACTTATAATACTGTATAACTGAAATTACATAAAGTATTATTTTGCTCATGCTAAACTATTCTCCAGTATTCGTTGAAAATGTGACTCAGGTCTTCGTGTGCAAGGAGGTCTCAATTATTCAGGCTTTTCTCCTTGAGATTTCGTCAGTCTATGAAGGGGAGATGTGTTGAGATGTTTAGAGCTGTGGTATGTGGCGAGAGCAAGACAGAAAGAGGGAGAGAGAGAAAGAGATTGAGAGAGAGAGAGAATCAATAGTGTTTAGACAGAGAAGTGGAGTCTAAGTGTGTGATCAATAGAGAGCAGAGAGGAGAGATTAGCTGCTTTTCTCTCTCAAACTAACACTGACAAATTGGTGAATTGGTGTATCGGCCCTTGGGCTAAACGGATTGACCTGCTGTTTCCATGTGCTACCGTGTACTGTCAATAAAGATCTGTGTTCATTGTGGCTCTCAATGAAGAGAGTGAACGAAGCACCTGAAAAGAGAAAAGGGAAAAGGATGGAAGGGAAATGGAGAACTGAAAAGGGGTAAAAGCAACGTGCAGCTCAGGTGCTCCGGAAGCCTCGGTCATCACGAAATGTCCACACCACTGCCTCATTAACACATAGGTGCACTCACATGTGCATCCTCGTGCACACAGTTATAAAACCATAATAACGTCTCCAGGAAAATTAATGGAAAGACAGATTAAAAACTAAGTGAGGAGAAACGGGCCACTGGTGTAGCTATTTGCAACTCATAAATCATTCTGACACACCCACGCGCATGTAGACACATGCATAGAAACACACACACGTACTGTAATTAACCACAGGCTATTTACTCTCTCCTGCTGTAAATTAGACATGCAGACACAGTTATTACATTAGGGGGATCTGCCATGCAGAATACTAACAGGAGGAGGAGGGGACACTGGTGCACACAACAAACCGCTCATACAAACATAAACACACACACATACACAAGAAAGAGGGTATGGAAGAATCATAGACTGACGGGAGTGAAAATGAAGCTGCAGCACAGAGAACAGGGGCCCCCAGCTCTTTGTTCCCTGCTGCATTTCATTATCTCAAACGCCAGCCAACACACGCGAACACACACACACAACGTGCCTCCCCCTTCCCTAAAGCTGTCTGCCTCCACTCCATGCACACAGCACAAAAAGAGAGGAAAATAGAGATACTGCGTCAGTGCCATTCACTGGCATCTGGACTCAGTCATGACAAGTATGTCTGCATGGTCATCCTGAGCAGATCAGCCGGTCCAGAAGCTGCTCTGAGTTGAACGGTTCCCTTCAGCCTGCGCTGGCAGAAAGCACTTTCCAAGTACAATAGGAGATAAGGACTTGATTAAAGCAAGTATTGATACTCTGTCTTGGGTAGCTTGTCTCCATTTAGTTCATCTGAAGTTTTTGTTTTTTTCTGGCAGTCCACCTCCTTCTGTTTGTGTGTGTCCTCTGGTTCCCCCTACCTTCCTCACCCCTCTCTGTCCCTCTGTTTTCCCACGGTGATCGATAGCTCATTACAATCATTGACTGCGGCTCATCAGCACCTGTTAAGGTCTGGGGAGACAGAGAGAAGGTGCATGTTCATCTGAGAGTGATGCAAGCCTATTGATACATAGAAAAAAAATGGTCTGGAATGAGTCAGAGGTGAAGTTTGACATTTGAATGGTTATTTTCCGATTCACATTTATTGCTGCTGTTTTCTAGTTTGTCGCCGCTTTATGGTCTGTGGTCTTGGGGAACATCTTATTATGCAACTCACGTGGGTACCATGGTTTGTTGCTATGGTGATTGTCAAGGGAGCCAGAGTATTATAGGTGTTTATCCTAGACAGGAGCAAGGCTACTCACCGTCTATCAGGACACGCTTCAATTTACCACACAGTTTGGACCGCACATTAAGATCAACACAGGGACAAAGGGAAAACACAGCACACTATACAGTCAAGTGTGGATGTGATTTAATGGATATATTATTCAGTATTCATATTCCTGGAAGACAGACCTTGTTCAAACACACAGTTGTTGGTTTAATGCGTCACTGCAGGGTTTGTTTTTGGAGAGGACAGAATGTGAGCAGAAAGAAGCAAACAGAGAAAAAGAGAGAGACTCAGAGAGACTATTAGAAACTACAAACCATGTTTAAAGGCAAGGAGAAATGTGTAAAAAAAAAACACACAAAATAATAGAGACAATAGTGAGACCTCAAGAAATCCCCCATGGATTTATTCACAGGATGTGGTCTAAGAAAAGAGTAGAATTGGTGTAAAAGTGGGAAGTTTTAAGGAAAGGGGATATAAATAGAGTGAATACAATGGAGGACTAAAAAGAGAACTCTCTCACCCCATGCATAAATTACACACATCATTTACATATTCATTATGTTTTGTGTACTAATGAGAGTATTTGCTTAATACCTCCATCACCACTAGCAGCTTTTGTTTGACACAAGAGACTTTAAAGAGGAGAAAAAAGACAAAAACAAGGGAGAAAGGGTCATCTTAGTTGAGTATGTGAGGTCAATGGTACACAATTGATTTTACTAATAATCAAATCAATCATATTGTTTTATGTATAGTGTGCATGTGAAGAAGCACAACCTGCACAACGCTCTTAGAGATGTAAAACAAAGCACACATGATGGGGGTTGGTAAAAGTTAATTAAAACAACACAAGCTTTCTCTGAACTCAGGGCTCTCTTCGTCTTTCTCCTCTTGTCTCGGTGGAATAAGTAACTGTTGGGGTAATTACCTACAGGGCAGTCACTCTGAGCATTCCTTCAGGTGCCAAAAAGTCTCCCAAATGCTAACAAAGACCGCCGATTTGCAGCATGCATTTAAGAAATGAAAAGTTGTATATGTGTCAATTAAGTAATGTGTGTATATACAAACACATCATTTCATACACACATTAAGGTTAAATGATTCAGAAAGTGGATGAATTAAATGAGGGGAAGAGATAGGGATGGAAATGTAGAGACAGGGGGAAGGGCAACGGAGGGATGAGCTACAAATGAGAACGATGGCGGTGGCAGGTTGGCACAGTGCCATCCAGTCAGGGCTTGAGCGGGGGCGGGCATGGGCATGGGCGAAGGGGCGAGGAGAATAAGAATGGAAGAGGAATAGAAACAGACCTCCATACTACTACCATGGTGCCACCTTGGCGCAGGCACAGTGGGGCGAAACGAACAGCAGAACGGGCAGAGAAAAGGAGGATATAGAAAATATCAGAGGACAACACAGCATAGAAGTGAGCAAGATGCTAGCAGACAGAAGATGACTCAGATGTAGATGGATAAAGGGAAGCATGGAAGTATGTTCTAGGCTTGAGAAATGGATGATACTATGAAACTGTAGAGGAATAGAGGAATAACTCCATGATGACGATTGATCATACGAAGAAAATAAATCCTGCGTTCTATTCATTTTACTACTTTTCTTTCTCTCCATGCTAGCCACTGCGTGCCAGCCAGCGGGCACCATGCCAGCCCACAGTCATGGCATACCCAAAGCGATCGGCGGAGAATTGTCTTAGTCGAAGACAAGGAGACTCACCTCTGAGGATTTGCTGCTAATCACCGTTTGTTTGCTTGGACAAAACTAGGAAGAGGTGCCCAGGCAACGGTTGCCAGCGATTCTGTGATGGCATCTTTTCAGGGGCAGCAAAAGCACGGGGAGAAAGATGGCACGCTGCCAATCCAACATAACACACAGATTTGCTAACAGAAACCTCCATACGGTGAGCAGAACATTTCGGATGCCTTAAATGTTTTGGCGATGGCATCCCCTCAAGGGAAAAACTAGAAACAGAGATGGCACCATGCCAAACGCAAACTGGGAGGCATTCACGGGCGCCACCAGAAGCTGTACAGAAGCATAGTAAATACGGACACAAAAAAGTAGCAAAAGGTTGGAACCAGAGCCACAAATGCTACTTTGGTGGGAGTATGGGACAAAACCCATTTCCTCTATGCCAACTCTACTTAGTGCCAACTGCTGCATTGTAAGGACGCTGCTGCCCATTACTAAGAACTAAGACAAGGCATCGTACCATTCCATAATGGAGAGGAAGAGTATGTGCAAGAAGAGGAATAATGAGCAAAATGAATAAAAGATATAGACGAAGAAATGGGGAATTTTGTGCTTAACGATGAACAGAGGGAGTGGGTGGACAAGGATGATGAAGAGCCTCTTTCCT
Source organism: Nannoperca australis (assembly GCA_036023655.1). Lineage (NCBI taxonomy): Eukaryota > Metazoa > Chordata > Actinopteri > Centrarchiformes > Percichthyidae > Nannoperca > Nannoperca australis. The sequence continues at coordinate 34,916 of JAVQJD010066560.1, read as the reverse complement.
GCACATGCACACCTGGGATGTTCTTAAAGGGATATCCCCTCAGACTGCTGTGTGTGTCAAAGGGAGGGATGTGTTGGCATCATTTCCAGGGTGTCAAGCTGTGTTTCTCTATTGCCAGTCAGGGAGGGTGCTGCAGTCGTCAGGGGCGGGCAACTGTCTGGGCATCTCATCTGCAGCTAATTAACAGCCACACACTAATTCTAACAGCCGATCATAATTAGCGATTTAATCGCTCGTCAACGCTTTTCTCCCCCCTTAAATTGTGCCTCCTATTTGGACACGTGCGGATAAGCTAAGGAACGCTGGATCCCCCCTCCCCTCCTCCTCGTCCTTCTTTCCTTCATCCTTGGCTCCAGACTCCAGTGGGATCTTAATTAAGCCTGGGCTTCATTATGCAAATGGAGTACAATAAACGACAGCAGAGGTGGAGCTGGATCCAGACCGAAAAGGAACGGTCGGAGGGAAGCACTGGAAGTGGAAAATGAAAAGATGTGGAAGGTTACCAAAATCATCTATGTGATGTTATTGCACTACAGTAATTGTATATTGTTGTAACATGTATGTCTTTAGTGTACCACTACCATGTGTGGTGTGACAACCAACATTTCGTGCTCGGATGCTCCATCCACGTTGCCATTGGAAAAACTTCTCTGAAATAACACTGGATACGCAGAATGTCATCTCTCACAAAGCAAATTCATAAGGGAATGGTGACAATGAACCCCTTAATATCACCAGTTGGCCGTTGTCGTGGATACGAAGAAAGATGGTAGAGATAGGGAGAGAGAAAGGAGGCAGACAGAAACACTGACAGTGGCAGCAGTGTGGCAGCTAATGTCATCTCAGTTTAATCATCGCATGGGATCATGGGGTTCACGAAAATTCATTTGCATATCATTAAATGGAGAGAGGTTATTTGGTGCGGGCAGCTAAAATGGGATTGGATGAGGGAAGGAGAAAAAATAGGCAAATGGAGGGGCTCGTTATTAAACAGCAATGTTTTATAGTCCGTCATCCAATTCATTTAATTTGGGCGTAATTAAAATGTGTCAGACTCAATCAATCATTCCAACAGGGATATTATCAATGTTTCAGTCTGAAAAAAGACTAATCAGTTGATATGCGGCCGGACATTTTCCAATAACAGTCTAAGTGCTTTAGTCTACTATGAGCTTGACCCATCCACTCTTTTTTCAAATGTATCTGAAGGAGTGTATCAAAACATCCATTGTGACTTCTATGTATTGTGTAGTGACATGTCTATCTCTGACAGGTGGTGATGCCACCCTGGGTTAGTCAGTAAGAGGATAGCTCACACTGTCTTTTTGACCTTAATAGTAAGCTGTCAGTAGTGTGTATGTATGTGCTTGCATACGTGCATTGCTTATTTGCATAAGTGATGTAATTAGACCGCCCTTTCACATGCAGATCAGTTTGACAACATGCCAATCACTCCAACACACACATGCAGCCATACACACATACACACGCGTACACACACGACAACACACGCTTACTGCCGTGACCACCCCCATATCATGGGGAGTCTGTTGTCTGTGGGCAGAGAGTGTAAAGATTAACATAATCCAGCTAATAAGTGTGAGTAATATTCACACAGTGACGCGTGGCGTAGACACTGTCCTGCTGATGCGTATTTGTATCTCATTATAGATGTAAAGTACTGAAGGGGGACCGACAAGGGGGTGACAATGTAGATGGGGGATGGTGGGGGGGTCACAAAACAGAATGTAGAGACCCAAAAACGACAATAAACAGCAGCATTTTTATAAAGTTATACAACCCACCCTTTCTACAGAGGTCTACAAAGATATAATATAAAGAAAGATTACACAGGATACGTTATGACATACCTATATATGCTGGGGATTGGTATAGGAAGACTTTCTAATGTTTCCACAAAATGAGAAGGACAGTTTCTCAAATTTTTCAGTTCATTTACAGTACTAAGAAGGTACAGTGTCAGTTTTTTTGCGGCAGAATGTAGGAATTATAAATAGAGTGTATTTGCGCTTGCAGGCTAGCTCTGCCAAATGATTGATTAGGATGGTGTGACGACCATTAAAAAGTCATTTAAAAGATGGATAGGGACCACATTTCCAAATAAAAACCACTTTATACCTGATGAAGTGCTGAACAAACTCTCCTTCAAAGACATTTACTGATTACTCTCGGCGTGTGAGTGAGTGTAATGTGGGAAGCACCCATGTACTTGTGTGTAGCTTTGCATCAGCTGCAGATGATACAAAACCAATTTTCAGGACACAGTGGGTAGTGGTGTTCACATTTAAAAAAATTACAATTAGATCACGTTTTTTTAGATTAAAAGAAGCAGCATAATCATTTATTTGGACAGAGGTGTAAACTATCTGCATACACACAATGCCACAAACAGGCCTGCACACGCACACATTGATTGAAATGTATCAGATAGCACAGCGTTGCTTCGAGTGAAGATTTATCCAAAGAAGCAGAGCTGTGTCTAAATGTGCGAATGTATTTCAGTTCTGTCTCTTTAACTCAGAGCTCCACCACAGCAGCATGCTTTGGGAGTCATGCATAAACATGAGCTGGCCTTTCAGCTCTCTCCTCACATAACCAATCTAAATCTAAATGAGCCCCCACTACAGATACACCAGCAGGCAATGACATTACACCCCCCCCAACCCCAGCCCAACCCCCTACTCTACCCTACTACCCCCAGCGACACATATACACCAGCAGGCAATAATTTCACGCCATCCCTCAAAGCCCCCCCTTCACCTCCTCTGCACACACACTCGTACCCCTTTTTGCCGCAACCCCACCAGCTGCACAGTACTCATTTGATTAAGAGGGGGAGGACAGGGAGAAGGAGAAATGGTGGGGGGATCACTTTATCAGGATGACTTTCTAAGATGGCTATCATCAGCAACGAAGCTATCTCAAGCCCTCTTGTGTGTTTACTTTGCTATTGTTCTCCCTATGTATCTGTTTATCTGTTCCCTGCAACCCCAATCAAACTGTTTCACGGATATGTTTCCTCTGTTGTCGCATTTATGTGTAATGGGCAAATGAATGGCTTGCATCTGGAGAACAAGGAGCAGATACCAGAAAGACTCTGAACAGTTCTGAATTCTTGTATTGTAGTTTTTCCTCTCTAGCAAGTCGTGTCGTGAACCACTGGAAAGTTTAACACAAAAAAGAACAAAACAATAAAATCTGCTCTACCAACCTACGCTGTGGTCTTTGAAATGTTGCATATAAAAATCTGCATGTCCTAAATGTGCTGTAGTATGCAATTTTCCTCCCCTCTCTCCCAGAGTCGTAAAACACATTATCATCAGCAGCAGCAGAAGCAGCAGTGTAATTCATCCGAGGTCGTTAATATTCATCATATCATTTAGTCACAAAGGAAACTCATCTGGCTGAATGTCACAGATGTAATTAATGAAGTGACCCCAGAGGTCATGGCTCCATTCACCAAACGCCTTCCACACTCTGCCATGTAACACACACACACACACACACACATACACACACACACCTCAAAAGCCTTCCAGCTAGACACACACAGCTACCTAACATACAACCTGGAATATAAAACACATATAACAGGCAGACACCCTCACATACCACAACATTCACAAAATGGCTTCTCTCGGTTAGACCAAAGGGATGAGACCAAAGCATGCACCAAAGCAGACTTTATTTAGCTCAGTGGAGTATGGGAAGGGAAAGGAAGAGAAACATACACCAGTAGGGGAGAACTGGGGGAGGGAGAGTATAGAGACACAATAAACCACTGGAGCAGGACATAAGGACAGGTGCACATCACAGGTATCTTTTTGGTCATCACTATGGCAACAACATATCCAGAAAAAAATGAAAAGAATAGTTTTACCTACAGTAAGGATAACAAGAGTCCCTTCACCATAGAGGACCCCAATATGTACATCTTACAGTCACTAAGATCAAGAGAATATGAGAAAAATTAAATTTAAAATAATCAGTATACAAAAAACTGCCTTTGTGGTATTTGGAATGCACATTTCTGCACAGAAGAAAGCTCATTGGTATTGTCGTAAACATTGGTTAGTTTAAGAACAAAACATGACAGAGTTAGTCAGTCCACATCCTTTGGAAAGTTGGCTGTGATGTCAGTCTGAGTTCAGCAAAGCTGTTTCAGCTGGATAAATGAACTAGAGACATTATAACACCAATGGAAGGTTTGGGGCTGAACTCCTTCAAATAGCTATGCAGTATCTCCATAAGTATTGAGAAGTTAATGCCCCAAACAGGTTTTTCTATAACTGGAAGCTTGAAAAAATATTTATGGTATTACGAAAGCCATTTTTATCTTCTGAGTAGGGGTAATTAATAGGATACTGAAAAACAAACCTGATGGAATTGAGCCCCACATATCCATTTGTTTTAAACAGAACAACAGAGGAGCAGTTTATCAACAGCATCACAGGTATCATTACAGTTTGTAGTCATTAAAGCCTAGTAGTAAAGCGATCAGAGCATGCATCTTTCTACAGTATCGTTAGAAACTACAGTACATTAGCAGCAAACTGGACATCCTTAAGGGCTGAAGTTCAACACTATGGTTAAAAAAAAAAGAAAAAAAGAAAAGAAAACTGCAACATTTCTTAAGAGAAGTAAAACTCTTTAACCGCTATATTACAGACTGCCATGGCTCTAGTTTGGGGTTTTGGTTACAGTCTCCAGTGTGCTTATGAGAGGCAGAAAACAGTAGCTTAGATATAGGGACTTCTTCCTTTTTTAAAAACAGCAATACATCGTCAAGTAAACAGTAGCGCTTATTTTTGTAGGTCATATGGTTAAAGTATTATCACGTCTTTGGATTTTTGTCTTAAAGCATTAATTATTGTTTAGCTATTATTGTTATATTATCATTATTACAGTTAGAATAAGGACTGGTTGAAAAGGAATACAGGAAGAAAGAGAAAAATAGGGAAGTAGGTAGGGAGGGAGGGAGAAAGAGGGAAAATAAATTAAGTGTACAAAAATAACATCAATAACATCCGACGTTTTTCTCAGCTTTGCGCAGTAGCTCCCTGTCTGTAAGTGGAAAAAGGAGCTATGTCTCAATCATCCAATGAAGTCTCGAGTCAACCATACAAAAGCTAAATACTGTACATTTACCCCTCACACTATTAAACACTTTAGTTTCAATAAGGTTTTTGTAACAATCTATTACTCAGAGGTGAAAAGCTCAGATCTTTGAAATACAGATGTTTTTGTATATATCTTTTAATACTTAGTCCAAGGTTAAACCATGCCTCTTCTGTTTTAAAAACAGAAAAGTACAGTATTAAGATCACATCTGAAATGGAGCCATATTGAGCTGTTGACCTGAGCATAGAAAGCTTTACATTAATCACATAACATTGGTCAGCCATTGGTATATTCAAATAGAACGGAAAGGCAGTAAGTCACCTTGCCTGAACATATCAAAGCTGTCATAATCTTTTCACAATCATGACACTATTATATCGAAGCAAGACAGTTTATCTCAATCCATAAGATTTATATTAAGAAACTATTACTAAACACACACAATGTAAATTTGAGTTTGGTTAAAGTTTTCATATACAGTTTAATGGTTGAGTGCTATAAAAAATAGTTTGCCCCTTTCAGGACAAACTGGCCTTTACGTTCTGTGCTATTTGGGCTGTTATCCACTAAAGGAACATAGAAGGTGTACATGTACAACAGAAGACTCATCATTGGCTTGTGGAGGATGAAGCTGCAGTCTAGCACCGTATCAGTCTATTGGTACTCGGCTTACCTATGCCAGCTGCAGATCTCACCCATTCACCGTACAGACGTCAGCTCTGCAGTTTGTTATTGAAAACAAACACGTTGAAACTAAATCCACAGACATGTAAAATTTTGGTTACGAGCTTTGGAATCTGAGTCAGTCTTTACAAAAGCTCTATGCGAATACCTCCGTCTATTTCAAGGATATTTTTCAGTCATTTTTTTTTGTTCTTCTTCTTCCACAGTTAACTGCTTTGTTTTTCTTCAAGTTTCTCTTTTGGAGCTCTCTATTTACACTAAAATCTCTTTGACAATTTCTTTTCCAGCCTCTTATAGACTGGCACTACATGCTACACAGCTAGTCATCTAGCACTGTCTGGTGGAGGGCCCACTGTGAGTCTGTCATGCAGACTGAGAGGTAGACTGCAGGTCTAGCTGGGCAGTGAGGTCACATACTTGGAGAATGCTCTTTGGCCTCTGTGGCATCTGATTTTATCAAGGTGGTGTTTGGTTGTAGTAAGGTGTTTGACGGAATAAGGTGAGGAGCTCTTTTCAACAAGAAAGGACAGACCAGGAAAGAGTTAAAGAACAATATGAAAAGAGGAAAGCTGTGTAGAGAGGACTTGGTTTGGGCTCTCTCCATCTTTCAGTTGAGAGTTTCTCTTTGGGCCACTGTGGCTCTGCATCTTTGGGGTGTTCAGGTTACAGGTTTGGCAGCAAAGTGGACAGGGTATATGTTTAGAGGTCAACAGCAGGTGCAGGACGGGTTTTGGAGAGAATGTAGTAGAATGAAGCAAAGAGGCTGTAGTCTGCCTCTCTAAGCTCTGTCTCTCTCCCCCGCCCCTGCGGACAGATCGGCCTGCTCCCTCTCTGCTGAGTCCGAGCTCAGGCTCCTGGCCCTCTTCTCCTTGGCTCTGGCATTCTGGAACCACACCTGCAAAAAAGATTTGTATGAAGAAGTATTAGCTATTACCCTTAAAATAATTATTTTTTAAATAAATGTAGATCAAACTTCATTTTATTATTTCTGAATATTTGAAACATTTACCTGCACTACGCGGTGAGGCAGTCCCAACTCCTGGCCCAGTGCCTCACACTCACGTCGTTTGGGGGTACGGTGGCTCCTGTAGAAGGCTCTGAGCTGGAGTACCTGGAAGTGGCTCATCTGCGTCCTTTGGCGCTGCTGCTGATGGTGGTGGTGGTGGTGCTGCAGAGTTTGTGTCTCACCCCAATCTGAGCTTGGACCCCCAGATCCCTCAGGACTAGGAGACCCTTGGTCAGCCATACTGGAACCCTCCTCACATGGGTACTCCTCATCATCTTCCTCATAGTCATCATCTTCCTCTGGGTGGTTCAGATCAATGGTTGAAGACAAAGAGGTCACAGGTGGCTTCACAGTTAACTCTTTGTTGCTGATGACATAGCCATGGTTTAGGATAGAGTTGGAGGAGAGAGATGGGCCCGGTCTGTCCATGACAGATGACGTAGCAATCCCAATCTGCCCATTGGATCCATTACTCATCGATAAGTTGTAGCCTGCCCTTTCAGCCTCTGCCCAGTGGCGAGACCTCATATGGGCATCCAGAGCACTCTTTACCTTGAAGAGAGCCCTGCAAAATGGGCAGCGCAGATGGTTGAAACCCAAGTTGAAACTGGATCCTGGCCCCATTGACCGGAACTGTCCTTTTCTCTCTCTGGCTCGTGTATTCTGAAACCACACCTGTGAAGGAAAGAGCACTATGTTTTAAAATTTGTAATACACAAAAGCATTAAGTAATTTTCTGCACCTCGCTTTCTATGCCTCTTTCTCAAAAACATTGACAAATATTCAAACACAACAGACAGCCATCAAGTACCTGAACCACACGTCTTGAGAGGCCCACATCACGTGCAATACTTTCCAGGACTCCTCTGGTGGGATTAGAGTCCAAGCTGTAGCGCTGATACAACACTTCAAGCTGTTCTGGGGTGATGGTGGTTCTCTGACGCTTATCCCTTCGGTGCTCCTCCTCAACCTCTCTACTGCTCCTTTGGCTTTCAAAACTGACTTCTGACATAATCTTTGAACTGTGCTTCATGTGTGTCAAGGAATTTTGAGAGAGGCTGGTGAGGGTGTTACTCGAGTGATCAGATAGCGTGTTCTTAATTTGTATACTGTTTAAGTGCGAAATCATGGGATGTGTGGAATTAGAATGCATCTGGGACATGGCGTTGGAGAGCATTTGGCTGGCCATCAGGGTGTGGTTGGGGTGGAGCATCATGTAAGGCATGGTTCGGTCTGTGAAGCCAGAGTGGATAAATTGGACCTGGGACTGAGCTGCCAGGAGGTGCCTGGTCTGATGCTCCTGCCACAGCTGGAATGATGGCAAGGACATTGGACAAAAGCTGCACTGGTACTGAGCCTGGGTTTGGGGTTGGAGCTGGCTTTTTGGCTGGGTTTCAGTAGATACGCAAGAGGTGGAATCAGGCAGCAGAGTGCAGCTTGTTTCAGACTCTGCAGCAGCAGGGATGCTGGGTGATGTTTTAGCAGGATTTTCAACAGCTTGATCAGAAGGAGTGCTACGTGTATGCCCTTTGCTGGAATGAGCCATGGGCAGGATGGTGGGTTCTGTTTTTTGTAAAGAGGCGGAAGAGCGAGGGTTGGGTCTTTCTGGACTACTTTCTGGCTGCAGATTGGGCTCAGGTTGTGGAGAGGACCCTGTTTTCATGGCCTGAACAGTTTCTTTACACTGGAGGTCTGCATCTGAAATTTCATTTTTTGTTTGAACAAGAACTGGGCTCTTGTTAGCCTGAGGAGAGATTGTTCCATCTTCTTGTTTCCTAGTAACAGGTGTGGGTTCACCTTTGGCTGTTGGATGCTCTCCTTCTGTGCACTGAGAAGAATCACGGGCAGGTGAGTCAGGGTGGGTGTAATACTCATAAGTCAGATCCATGGAGTTTTCATTCTGAGATTCATCTTGTCCTTCATCCCCACAACCGTTATCATCATCATCATTCTTGTAGCAGCCATTTCCCTGTCTGTGAATGTTATCAAGCTGGTTCTTCCCCTCTAATCCATCGTCTGTCCCCCGGTCTTGATTTTTGCGGGCTCTCTGTCTAGCATTTTGGAACCATACAACAATGACTCTGTTAGGGAGAGACAACAAAGCAGACAACCTGTCATATTCTTCCTCTCTGGGGTAGGGGGTGTCCTCAAACACCCCCTGCAGTGTCTCCAGCTGTTGCTCTGTGAAGCGTGTTCGGGAAGAACGTCGGCCCCTATGGGGCTCTACTCTCTGAAGGTCTGTTGTCTGGGGCTGTGGGGAGGTGTTGACTGGAAGGGCTGGGGACACTGAACATGGGGAAAGTGTCAAAGGCTGGTTTTGTGCTACTTCCTCTCTGGGCTCTTCCAGGGCGATAGTTGGGGGGTTATTAAAATTGTAAGGGGAATCCTTGTCTCGCTGGCGCTCTTTAAATAGGGTGTTACGGAACCAGTGTTTGATTACTTTATGAGGAAGACTAGACAAAGCAGACATCTTGTTGATTTCTTCATCACTGGGGAGGCTGTTAATATCAAAGTGTTTCCTCAGAACAGTCAGTTGATCTTCAGAGATTCGCGTTCGGGTTCTCCTACCATGTTGTTCAAGTATTGTTGGGCTGACTTGGGGTTGCTGTCCTGTTTGGATGGGGCTGGGTTGAGATGTTTGACCCAGCAGCGCAGAATTGAGCTGTGGAGGCTGACCTTGCAAAGCTGGGCTGAGCTGGGGTTGCTGGGCTAGCATAGCTGGACTAAGCTGTGGCTGTTGCCCTAGCAGTGCTGGGTTTAGTTGAGATTGGTAAAGTTTTGCCAACTCAGGGTTCACGCTCGAGTCTAACCAGGGTTGGGACTGGAGAGCCACAGACTGCATCATAACTGGAGAGAGGAGAGGCAGCTCCATGGGAAAAGGAATGGGGGGCATGGTAAGATTAGATAAAGGCAGCTGGGGCAAGGAAAGAGGAAGCATGGGTATTTTTGGTAAGGGAAGAGGTATAGACTTAGCTAGAGATGTGGTTTGAGAAGTAGGTGTAGCAGATGTGCTTGGGATGGGTGCTTCTTGTAGTGGAAATTCTTGAAGTTGAGAAGGAAATGGAGAAGAAGGTGCAGGGTCAGTTAGTGTTAGGTCTGTAGCTAGAGTGCATGTTTTGGTTATGGTGTCTAAAACTGAGGGTACAGGTGAGGGTGCCAGGGATTTAACTTGAGGTTTAATTGTTTCCAGTGCTGGTTCTGATTCTGATGATGGGACTGAGGCTGCAGCGTGGGTGCAAGCAGTTGAATTCTCCACAGATGTGAGGGGGTACATCTGGTCATACTGTACCCTGTATTCTCTAGAAAACCTCTCTAGTGCAGCAGTGGGAAACAGCGTCCTGTGAATGTACTCACGGTGGCTTTTTAAAATCAATGTATCTGAAAAAAACTTGCCACAGTCTCTACACTTTTTTCCTGTTCCACAACATCCTTTCTCTTTGTTTGCCGATTCCTCGTCTTTGTTCTGTTTTTCATCTTGTGGCAAGCAAATCTCTCCATTGCCGTCCACTGCTTTGTTATCCTTGTTACAGGCTTCCATTTTCCCATCCTGTAGTCCATTAAACTCATCTCTTACCTCTTCTGGGCACACCTCCATCTTGTTAATATCAGAGAACTCTTGTGTATCTGGTATCATATGAGTTGATATCTGCTGCTGGTGTCTGTGTCTACTTTGTATATATTGCAGTGCTAACTCGTAGCCATAACTCTGCAACAGGGCTCTAAGAGGCTCCCCATTCACAGCAGCATATGGCACTCTGGGAGGAGGACACTGCAATCCAAGAAGATTAAAGGAGGGTGAATCTGTTTCCTCTTTCCAACTCTCATTTTTAACTCTAGGAACAGGCATTTCTTTTTTTTCTTCCTCAAGACCAGAATTGTGGTGTTTTCTTTCTGTGTGGTTGATGGAGAATCCACTGCAGCCTGCTTCAACCTTAGCTTCACACTGCACATGATCCTTTGATTGGTTACCAGCTGAGCTTGAACTTTGTCTCTTGGTTTGTTTCTCATCTATTTGGGGTTGGGACTCCCTTTTAGCTTCTGCCTTAACGTGTTCTTTTGGGATAAAGTTTGCAGATACTAACTGACTAAGTTCTGGGTTAAGCTTCATGTCTCCTGACAAGTAAAAAGGTAGAAGAAGTTGCTGCTGCAGAGAGAGCAAGTTGTCAGGAGACAGGGGGAAGTGTTTAAGGAGATTCTCTGCCCCCAATGGAAGGTGCTGCATCATTTGGGACTGGAGCAGAGCTGTGTGTTGTTGTAACTGAGCTTGGGCCTGTGCCTGAGCCTGGGCTAACTGCTGCTGTTGTATTAGCATTAGCTGGTTTCTTGATGCTAGAAGCTCTGCCACTCTCTTTTTAGCCTGTTGGCTGTCAGCTGGGTTAGAAATTGTTGCCTGGGCCTCGGCTGCTAAACTCAGTCCTATTAATGAAGAGGTTGAAGAGCTTACTTCTGGATGCTTGCTGAAAGGCAAACTATTGGATGTTTCTTCTCTAGAGGTACCACCCAGAGTAGAAGTAGTGGGTACTGACACAGGAGCAGCTACACTAGATGCTGGGGTCTGTGGACCTGAGTTCTGGGCAGCACGAGCTCTAGTCTGATGAAGGACAGAGCGAAGATGTATGTCAAGTGTGGAGCTCTGGCTATAGCCCACTCCACACAATCGACAGCGGTAGGGCCTAGGATCTGGGCCACGGGGAGCCTCGGGGGCAGCAACACCTGTGCCTGAGTCCTGCAGGGCTCGTCTGGCCCGGTGGAGATGGGACACAGAGTTGTAGTGGACCAGAAGAATGGTTTTCTGGGTAAAGGATTCAGAGCATATGGTGCATTTATAAGGCCTGGTTGGATCTAGATAGCGGTCCATCGTGGGGTTAGAGCTCTTTTTGACAAGCAAGCTGGAACTAGGTTCTGATATGATCTCCTCATGTGGCCCTTTCTCTTGCTCAGTTAAATCTTCCTCACCTCCATCAGCTTCACCAGCCATGTCCTTCTCTTTATATTCTTCTTTTTGTTCCTCTTTTCCCTCCATGCCAAGTGCTTCTTCCTCTATCTCTTCATCATCACCCTCCCCTGCTTCTTGACCCACTTGAGGTGATAAACTAAAATCCTGTTGAACTAAACTTTTATTATGCTCCATGTATTGCGCAGTATGAGGCGGTAAGAGTGTATTCTGCTCCTGTGTGTTCTCTAGCTGCGAGTGTGTGTTCTGCATGTGTCTCTGCAGGGCCTCCTGACTGCGGCATTGTCTAGAACAGAGGGGACACTCTGTCGCCGCCCTCATGGCATGGTACTGCCAGTGCAGCTGTAGCTTCTCCTGAGTGGGGAACGCCAGGCTGCACCTGCTACAACGGAACCGGTAACCATGGCGATCAGAAAGGGGAGGGGGGTCGCTGGATGGGGAGGTAGGCGGAGAGGAAGGGGGGATATGAATTGGGGACTGAGGAGCCAGTCTGCCATTGGAGGGGTGAGTGGTGTTGTCTTCTAGGGGTGGAGTGAGTAGAGCTGTGACATCTTTGGGTGCGGCTATATCTCCCTCAGTGTTCTCCACTGAAATGCCTGCAAAATGCATAAAATTTATTGTGATTTAAAGTGATTGTGAATTTTTTATTATTTTATAATAACATTAGGCCACCAAGACAATGTCATTGCCATGACATGCTTTGGTATATATGATTCTTTAATTTATATCTAAATTGTGGTCAGCTTTATCTTTGTGTATTTTACACCAACCTTTGTTATTCTTGGTGTGGGGGGGGTTCTGAGTATCATCTGCGCACTCTGTCTGTGGTTCCGTCTGCAGCTGAGGCTGCAGTTGTTCCGTGGATGGTGTGACCTGGAAGAAAAAATATGTGACGGCCTGTCAGTTTTGGTATTTTATTGTTGTTTTAACAATTCAGACTAAAAGATATATGGGATATTACCATATTTTCTTAATATGACATTATGAATAAAACATATTTAATTGTACAGCATTGTAATAGCAAGCAAATATCAAGATGTATAAACCAAGAGTGCCTGCACACCCTGTCTTAATATCATAAAACATTAACGTGTGAATCTGTAAGTGTATCGTTACATCTTGCACCTGCCTTCACAGCAGTATAGACAGCAAGGCACATCAATTTGGTAATAAGTGTATATGGTTGAGATATGTGGGTCTGCCCTTCAGCTCCTATGACACCCTCCAACATGCCCCGGGGGTTTAATAAAACTTTACTGAGCTGAATAATGAATTTATTTTAAATGATTCTTCATATAGAAAACCTCCATCTCCATAGCTTCAAGCACTGAGAGCAAATACTATATCTATGCGAACAGCAAGCTACCCTAAGGAAAGGACAGACAGCTAAAGATGAGATTTACATGACAAGAGTTTTCTCTACGTAACAGCTTCATAAGAGAGAAAGAGAAGAACCACACAAACACACACACACACACTGCAGAGAAAACTGAAGGTCAGGCTTAATCTAGAGAGCGTAATTGGAAAGCAAGGTACATAATGGCCATCATCACCTCAGTCTGAATTAATGAACCTCAATTACTATCAGAGAGAGTGAGGGAGGGGTAGGAGGAAGAAGGGAGGACGATGGTGGTGGTGGTGGTGGTGTGTGTGGGGGGGTGTAGAATATAAAAAAGAGCAGGAAAGGGAGGGAGGAAGTATGGGGCAATGAACAAAAAAACTGCTCTGTAGAGAGAGAGTGGGTAAGGGAGGGGTAACGCAAAAGAAATTGAGAGAGAGAGCTTGGGAGAGACAGAAAGGGAGGGGCAGGGACAGAGACTGCTGAATAGGAATGATAGGAGTAGCTGGAGGGGGGAGAAAGGGACAGCAGAGGGGAGAAAGGGTGAAAAGCAGTCAGTCAAGTGGAGGCGAAGAGCACAAGAGACAAAGGCCACTTAGCATACAGGCCAGGGAGATGGAGGATGGTGATGTGGATAGATGACCAGTCTTTGTTAGTTGGAGAGACACAGTAAAAAGCATGGGGGCCCCTTTTTAGCTTGGCTGCACTTCTGGTAATAGAGGGCTGCTTAAACATGCATTATAGAAAGACTGGCTTTTCCCTCACTTACTCAGTCAAACCCTCGCTCTTCCACTCTAAAAGACACGCATACACATGCACACAGAATGCACGGCTGCATCAAAGATGATAGCGGGGAGCTACTTAAACATGCATTAAAAAAAGCGCTGCCTTTCTCTCTGGTGCCTTCTTAATGGAATTGTCTCCCTACATTTCACTCTCCCCCATCCCCCATCGCTTTGCCTTCTCATTTTCTTTTGCTTCCTGACAAACGCAAATACAACAAATACACACTTGCATACACTTACTGTGCTGATGAGCTTGTCTACACAGTCCTGCGCCACACTGTGCACATGTGTGAGATGCTGCTGAAGGTGTGTGTATGAGAGTTTAACCTGGCACAAAGGGCACTGGACAGTCTAAAAGAGTTGAGAGAATACAAAGAGAAGAGCAAGAAGTGAGAAATGTTGTTAAAAAAGTGAACTGAAAGGCTGCAAGAGAGCATACATTTGCACGGATTACACAACTCCCAGGTCTTCTCATCTACAACTGAATTTATTGTGTCGGTCATTACCTTTTATATTTACATGAACATACTTCAGTTAATAAAACTGCTCACCTGCTGGTTCTCATTTTGCTGGTGTATTCTGGGGCGTTTGGTTGAGATGGAGTTTTCCATTTCCTCGCATACAGAGGATGGGCGCTTGACTGGGGGCAATGACTCCCTATTTTCTTTTTCCTCCCCCCTAGTTTCTTCTTCAGCTAAAAATGTATACAAGCACGTAATTAGATTGATATACTGTATGAAAATATTATCAAACTATAATATGTCGTAGAATGTGTTGAAGCGTTTTGCATTTAAATGCAGCCATACCCGTTTCCTCAGAAATCTGCTTCACCCCCAAGTTACATGTGTCTTTGGTTGTGTCCAAAGGACCAGTGGCAATCTCACTGGAAGCTTCCATGTCCTCACTGAGTTCTCCTGGGAGGGGACAAACAAATAATTATACTACACAAACATTGTGCTATATACAATATGTTCGCACAGACTATCAAGCTAATTGTAGTTTATATTATTTTCTAGATAACATCCTTCAAAAAGACCAGCGACTTTGGAACACACTTCATTCATCTTGCTTGCCTCCATACACTATTGATCAGGTATTGATTCTCCATTAGATTCTCCTCCGAGGTGGAGTAGAGGTAATATGGACTTACGACTCATCAGTTCATCTCAATAAGTCTTAATCTGCACAAAAACACACAGTATACACTTAATTCGCCACTGAAGCGTTGGAGTACTAATTTTACATGCCGTGCCAGCAGTTCACACACTCCAGACAATGTACATTTTGTGTTTTATCTTGAGCAGACTGCAGACTGGTGAGTAGCCTCCACCTCCCCCATTCTTGTCCAGGGGATTTGGTCCATTGATTAGCAGGTGCTAGTTAGCTGTTGTCAGGGGTTATTGGGTATATAACAAGGATGTGTATCGACTAATCAATTTACTTGATCAATATCTCAGCAACAGCCATTACTCATTTTCTCACTCTTTTCATCTTAATCCCCTCTCTGCTCTCTGCTGTCAGGAAGCACATGCAACGTGAAATCAAATACACCAAAGGTTCATATTCTCACCTGTGTCACCCTCTGGGCTTTTCCTGATGGTAAAAATGGCTGCCAGCTCCTCTCCACCCATTGGCTGCAGCTGTAGAAGCCCCTCTCTCTGCTGATGGGTTGGGGTTTGACTATGTTTCAGAACTTGGAGTTTAGAAGAGGAGGAGTGGTTGCATAGGAGACAATGGAACAGCCACGAACCTCCATCAACCTCACCATCATACTGCTGCAGGAACTAAAAACAATAAAAATGGAGGTGGAAAGGAGAGAAAGCAAGAAAATAATTATAATACTCTTTGTTTCAAATGCTGCTTGCAGGTCCTAAGACAAAAAAGTTATTATTGAGAGGGTACTGACTCTGTAAACCCGGGCACTGGCCTCGTGGTGTGAACTAAGGGAATGTCCACGTAGCTTCTCCAAACTGCTGGTCACGTAGTCGCACAGGTTGCACCTCAGCTGGACGGAGTTGCCCTTAGCGATAAGTGTAGCCCCCTCCTGACCCCTGTCTCCACCCTCCTGGAGGTGAGCAGCAAGCTGGTAGCGGGTGCGGTGTCTGTCAGTCTGGCAGTGCAAGGAGAAGTTAGCCCTCAGCGGGGTGGTGTAGCCACACAGCCTGCAGTGGCAGCCCCCAGCAACCAGAGAGCACCACTCAGATTGGGGCAGAGAGCGAAGGGCGTTCAGGTGCTGCTCCACAGACTCTAAGCTGTCGGACGAAAAGCAGGAGCAGACAAGGCATTGAAACACGCCCTGGGAGAGGGGTCCAGTGGGGGACAGAGATGGGGCTGGAGGGGGGGAGGGAGAGGGGGAGGGAGAAGGAGTCAATGTAGACCCAAAGGTGACTGGCTGTTCTGCAACTTGTTGACCGGTCAGCTGCATGTTCAAGGAGAGCGTGTCACCTAAAACACAGAGAGAAAACCTGTGAGAATTCAGAAACATTTATGTTGGATTATAGCGAGACAGATGAGTAATGTGTCATACTCACCTGTGTTTTGAAGGTGTTTAAGCTGCGGGGCAAGGCTCCTGCAGTGAGACAGATAGTAACCTCTCTGGAGCCGTAGCATGTTGTGTGTGTGTTTCTCGCTGGTGGTGTGTATGCGCAGGTTGCGGGCAATGCTGGTCTCATAGTCGCACACATCACACCGCCACCGCTTACCATGAGAGTGGGCAGGTGGTGTGAGCTTGGCGGGTTGGGTAGTAGCAGGCGTGGGAATAGAGAGCGGGAGCTTGTATGTCGGCTCCTCCACTGTGTGACCGTTGGTGGAGCTGCTATTGTTGATAGTGGGAGAAGTGTGCATCGGACCAGTCGACTGTCCCCCATTTTGAACATTATTAAGGTGTTTATCCGACTGCATGTGTATGCTGAGGTTGCCTTTCGACGAGGTAGCATAGTCACACACCTCACAGCGGTAAGGCTTGTAGCCACAGGCGTAGGTTTCACCACGGGCCAAGCGAGGATGGGGTTTCCCCGAACTGCAATATCCACACACACCTCGTGTTGCACTGCCACACACACACTTTCCCCCAGAGGCGCCACACACACACTGGCCTCCTGTCTCCGGATGTTTCTCTTTCATGTGGACTTGCAGTGTATGCTGAGACTTGTAGTGCCAGTTGCACTTGGGGCATTTCAGCGTCTTGCAGGAATTACGTGAGTGCATTATGGTCATGTGACTAGTCAGTGAATTAGGAGAGAGGTCTTGGTTGAGGTTTTTAAGGACAGCTTCTTTCTGTTCTCCTTCTTTGTCTCTCTCCTCATCCACCTCTGTGTCTAGCTGGCTGTCATTTGGTTCTGGAGCTTTGGCACCATCTCCATTGGAAATGGAAGAGTAAGGAACCCCTGCCGGCCCATCATCCTCAGCAGGTGTACTGGCAGGCTCCGTACCTGCCAGTGGAAAAGCCAGAATAGACTGCTGGGATTTAAAGCTCTGGGGAAACCCAGAAATCCAGCCCTGATCTCCCTTAATGTCTTTTACCTCTGTCTCGCTCAGCAGGGCAGAAGAGGAGAACGGACAAGTGAAGTGCTTTGGAGAAGTGGAAGGAGTGGGGGAGGGCTTTGGAGAGGCGGCTATTTTGCTGTCGAGTGTGCCACTGGCCTTTGCAGTGCTGGAAGAAGAGCTGTGCTGGCTCTGTTGAGGTAATAAAGAACATTTGGATTTGGTTTGGCTTTGGTTTGAGATGGCCTCCTCCTCTTCCTTCTCCTCCTCTCCGCCTCTGCTGCTAAGGGCTGCTGGGAGGCCCACTGTAACTGACGCCTCTCCCATACCTACATGCACCTCCCCTTCTTCCTTCCTTTGCCCTGACAAATACCCCTCCCCGAAGTCTTCCTTCATCCCCTGCTTTTGACATGCTCCATTATCCTGTGAATGTTGGCCTCCTTCTTTCTGCTCACCTCCCTGGGTCTCTTCTCGAGCCTGGGACCCCTCTGCGCCCTCCTCCTCCTGCTGAGGCAGGGTCAGGGGCTCTTTGGCAGGGGCCATGGCTGAGGTATGAGAGGATGACCCCTGCTCAGGAATGACCGCCAGGGTCAGGAGAGGAAGAGATAAAGCCTGGGGACTGAGGTCAGTATCTCTTTCCTCTCCTCCCCCTCCATCCCCTCCTCCTCCCTCACCGCTGTCCATACCAGAGGCTACAGCTGCCACGCATTACTACCCCACCTGTGTGTTTCAGATACAGAGAAAGAGAAGAAGAGAGCAGGACAGACAGAGACAAGAGAAAAGTGAAGGGGAAAAGAGAATAAAATTAAATACATGAGTCATGTAAATAATGTTGCATAACAGTGGAGGCCATTGATTACAGTCCCTGGATAGCATCTGTTCAATACAGCCTTCACAGTGCACAATACAAAGGCTGGTTACTCAGGGGTTAGCCTTAGCCCTTAATGGGAAAATCAATAGCATGAGCGCTAAACTAGGTAGAGGAATGCGGGTAAAGGCTACGCAGGAGGTCTGTAATATTCCTCAGGGGATAGGATTAAATAAAGAACTGAACGCTTCTGAGCTAAAGGGCTTCCACTAAATTGCCACACTTAGATAAAAGCGGATAAAAGAACAGTATTTAAAGCCATTATATCAGTCTCTGCATCTGTTGCTGTGCATTATTGATATTATGTGAGGAAACAGGAGCTCTGTTTAGCACAAGACATTTTACAGCACATAGTGCAAACACAGGACATAATACACTAAACACCTGTGTAATCTTTTAGTCTAAAATACAATACAATTTTTGTTGAGATTTCCGACGGGTGTTTATAAAAATCTGTGATACAGTCTGTTATGGTGTTGCCGTGCGGCGTATCATATTTTGACCTCTCCTCATTGTGTGTGTATAATATTGTATCCACCTTCTGCACACAACAAACACACCCATGCACATAAACATTAAAGCAATGATGCACATTTCAATCATTAATACATTTTCGTAATAAACTGAAACTTTATGGATGTATAGTATATAATGGTGGAATATTTTTAAAAAGCACACAAAACCTTGGCTATTGTAATTATTCAGTTTTAATGAAACTAGCAAAGGGCTATGACATCATCATCATCCTCATACATGAATGATCCTAAACATTCAAGTTAATACTTTACATTTCCCAAAATTTTTTAATTAGGTTTCACAAAGATTCGGAATCACCAGTAGATCCTGCATCACTACGGAGACTTCCTAACAAATAAATCGGGCCTCTCCTCTTCCGTTTCTGACTGACAGATGGATTCCAGATGAGACAGATACGTCTCTCTTACTCTCTGTGTCCCACAATCTCATTACTGACCTTTTTTAATCTTTTATCTTAATGTACCCTTTCACCTTTTCCTTCAACCGACCAGACCCCTCCTCCTCCTTAAACACTCTCTCTCTCTCTCCCCCCCTTCTCTCTCTCCTGTAGCCACCCCCTCTCTCCTCTCTGCACCTTAAAGATATATGGCTCATATCGGCACTCTGATAGTGCTTTAATGTACTGTGTTTATGTCACAGGCCACAGACCCTTGCCCACTGCAGCTGTCCACTGTCCTGCCGGATAGTGCTGAGGGTCTGAGCCTGCCTGCCAGCAGCTGAGAACAGTCTCTAATCTGATAAAGATTTTCATTTACACTGCAATCAATAACCTGGGTCTATCGGCAATGTAACTATTTATACAAACATTCCTGGCTCTCTATCGATCACAAGTGCGGGAAACCATCATTTAACAACCTGTGTGTACATCTATGTGTATGTTAATGTGTGTACATCCTGTTGTGCACTGCAAACTGATTATGACAATGTCAATTAAGCACCCCACACACACACACACACACACAAAACACCTAAAATATATCATGCATATTAGAAATTGTTAGAAGCATACCAGAAGTTTGAATTGTAATACACAAGATATCTTTGTTACTTAATTAGGTGTGTATGCTACAGATGTTGCAACATAAAATTATGTCCAAATATCCAACAAAACGTGAGTTCCCTGAATGTCTGTCTTTATGCTGGGGTGTGTGTGTGTGTGTGTGTGTGTGTGTGTGTGTGTGTGTGTGTGTGTGTGTGTGTTAAGAATCAAGAGAAACACCCCTGTGTAAGAGGGAGAGAGAAAGAGAGAAGAGTTGTGTGGCTACACTTTAAGAAAATGCATTTTGTTTGTCATTATAGGATCTGAACGTGGACATATACTGTTTTGAACGCAACTGCTTAGCGTGAGGACCCGGTGGACCACATACAGCCTACATCAGTCTCAAGGTAATCACACTAAGCTGTAATTTACTATAGCCTATTTACAAGCTGGGCTGTTTGCGAATACCGGACAGGCAGCGACTTGAAGTTCACTCCACGTCTTGGTCTGTGTTGTCAAGCCACCGAACAACATTCAGCCTCCAGACCAGGCTACTTCAGCCTTTGTTTACACTGGACCGCACCGTGCCACACTCCGATTCAGCTAAACCGAGAGTGATCGCGATCAGTAACCAGTAACAGGTGACTTAATGCACAAGCAGATCAACAAAAGCCTTGATTTGTGCGAATTTACACGCTGCACTGACCAAACACCCCCTCCTCCCCACCGCCGGGCTGCTTCCTCCCAGGTCCCTTTAATATCGTAAACAAAAGGCAGACTTACATTTCTGCAGCGGCTCTGGTACAAAGCTCCGTACGCTGAATGTGTAGTAGTCCAGAAAACAATCGTATAGAGAGACCACTCATTCCTTATGAATGATCCTCTGCGTTTTTACGGAGCCAGGAGGAAAAACGGGGAGAGGGAGAGAGAGCAGCGGGGTCCAAGTTGTTACCAAACAACAGTGTAATTAAAGCTACATATAGGCTGTAGTAAACAGAAGATGGGGGACGGAGGGGTTTGTGCGAGCTCCAGAGGTAGAATGAGTTCTGATCACTGTGGGGGGAAAACACTTGGCTCTTTATTCCTGCTAATTAGTTTCCTTCAAAAAATGGCTGAGATTATGCCCAGTGCGCATGTGCGTAATTGCGCAGACACCGCTAATTAGCCAGTTTGGATCAATAGGATTCCGCGAGAGAAAGAAAGAGAGGGAGGGTGGGACGAGGGAGGGGGAGAGGCTACAGGGGACGCAGAGAGAAGACAGGGAGGAGAAGAAAATATTCAAAAGTAGGCTACGACAAAATACAGCTGAAACGTTGAATTTTAATTACAGATATAATATTATGGATATCAGATGGACATTAAGACAACTCCCAGCAGATCAAAAAAAAAATGTTAAAAGAAAACATTATCGCAGGAAAATCTCTAGTTTCACCAAAAAGACGTAATAAAATACCACCAAGTACAATAATGTAAAAATAAAGTAAATATCGACAAAAACAGACACATTGCATGCCAATAGGCTTTTTAGAGGTACGTTGTGATGCCAGAAAATCTGCCACAAAATGCGACACTATCATCGTGATTCACTGTTGAGGACTACAAACACACTCCAAGGCCCTGGAGGATTGTTTTCGGAATGTCATAAGGACATATTGTTTGAGATAATGCACGGGCTAGACGCTCAGAGGTAGACATTATGTCCTAAACTTAAATTGCATTATTTTCATGAAATGTTTCCATTTCTGTGTGATTCCCCACTTGATTTGGAAAATGCTGTAGTCTGTAATCGCAAGGTTTTGGCAGAAAAAATATTCACGTCTAACAAAGAGATCTAAAAAAATGAATACTTAAAACAAAAAGGAAAGAAAAGTCTGGTCTAAACATGCTTGAATGTGGAATGAGACATTCCGCCCTTGATTGTTTGTGGACTTATGATGCAGGTCTGGGTTTCGGGCATTGGTTTCATTTTCTCAGTTTTGGAAGACAAAACAAGAGTATTTAAGTCTACATTGATGTGTCCATTCCTGTGTTTGTCATCACAGAAGACCATTGGTTTTTTTCTTTTCTCTGTTCCGGCCGTCCCATCCTCGCCACTCGGGTCTATTGTTATGATAATACTATTGTGAATTTCACCCTGGATGTGCAATCTGTCGATCGTTCATATTTTAGAAGGTGAAAACTGCCTTTATTTGTAAGATCAAATTGTGTCTTTTTGCTTTATTGGCTTTGTTTGTCAAAGCTGACCTCTGTCTTATTTAAGAATTGTATAATTATAAAGTTAAAAGGGTATGAGAGGCTATAATGTCACAGCAAAAAGTCCTTATGGAAAGAAACTAAAATAATATTATAGTAATACCAAAGGAGGGAAAAAAGGCTACAGCATTAACTGCAGCAAGGTTACTATCAGTTCACTGTTGCGTGAAACAACCGCACTACAAGGCCATATCGTAATAGTACATGAATATTAATGATAATTCGTTACGTTGGTTTTGAGTTCGCTGACATTAGGATTTTGGTTTGTCTTGTCTTGGTTTGATTATTTTCTTGCTTCTGTGCAACTGTAAATACAAAGAATCGATGCATTTGGCCAGTAATTTAAGTGCCACATAATTTGCGTCTTTTATAGAACATCCCATAATTATTTTATGATTTGAAAACGTTTAAAGGGATTGTCTGCCTGGAACAGGTCACCTAGCAAAGATCGCAGGTTATCACAAACATAAATCAGTGACTGTCTTTATGCCAAAATTGATATTTTCTGTTGTTGTTAGGGCTGCACTTAAAACGGTGACAAGTTTATGTCATTTAATGAGAAAAAGACAATGACAGTGAGTGGTGATATATTTTAACGTTAATCCAT
Source organism: Nannoperca australis (assembly GCA_036023655.1). NCBI lineage: Eukaryota > Metazoa > Chordata > Actinopteri > Centrarchiformes > Percichthyidae > Nannoperca > Nannoperca australis. Next base: position 12,279 of record JAVQJD010066560.1, on the reverse strand, counting down.
ATTGCAAGTGGTGTTACTGCATTGTGTGTCTGTGTATGTGTGTGTATGTGTGTGTGTGTGTGTGTATTTGCATGCCTGAGATAGAGAAAAAAAACCTTGTCTGTTAGGTGCGTCCGTGATTTTATGGGTTTAAATAAAAAGACAAATGTTAAAATGATAATTTAAGCTAAAGCAACGTAGGCATCTGTTTATCCTTACATCCGCATACGTTTTCTTTAAACTGTACTGTATTTATAACATTAAATGTGTGCTTCTTGTATACATGTAAATGAACAGGCTGTAAACAGATGTAATGTTTGGAAAAGAAAGTTTTGGCTCTGATCAATTTTGCTTTGATTTTGAACCAATTATCTAGCCTATTTAAATATCATTATAAACAAATACACTATAGTGCTGTGATGCAACAATAAAATGCTTCCAAATTATCCTTCATATTATTTGCATTGCTGGTTATTGATGTAAATTTCCATTTTTATTTGAATTTGAAGTTCCATTTTATTGCCCCCCCCATTTAAAACAATGAAAAGGCAGGTAAACACACACACACACACACACACACACATTTGATTGTCTACGTTTGTGTGGGAGAGGAATGTGTCGTATACAGTATGTGACACATTCCTCGCACACAAAAACGTAGACAATATTGTGGTTCCTAATTAATATACACAGAAATGCACAGTCCTCTCAAAAGCAGACCTCATATGAAGTCACATATTTACAGAATAGAATTGAACAGAATAATTCTCCTGATTGGTTTATGTGTACGCCTTGAGAAAGTTCAGCACAGACGTGAGAGGAGACGCTCTCCCTGACTGGCACTGCGAGTTCATTTCCGTAGTGATAAATATAGAATTCTAATATTTTACCAATATTAAAGCTCTCAATTGAGTGTACATTTACATTTACGCACACATACTCTCTCTCTCTTGCATACACACTCAAACGTTCACAGGCTGCACTGTAAAACGCACCATGCTTTTCATGCCCTCAGGTGTAAGCCAGGGGTTGTTGTTTTCACTGTAATATATAGTTAGCCCTTCCACCAATTTACCCTGTCAGTGCTAATGGGGCAATTAACCACTGTGATACCCCCCAGGCCGAAGGAGAGCCAAAAGCTCCCCAACTCCAAACTTGTCTTTATGACATTTATATGACAAAATGTGGGGGAAGCTGGGGAACCATCTGACACCTTGGAGGGTCCTTAATGTCACTCCCTCCCTTGCCCCCGCCCCTTTCTGCCCCAGGGTATGGCACTGAGCGTGAAGTGTAATACATCATGTACAGGAGAGGTTCGGGCCTCGTCCAGGAGGGAGAAAACTTTGTACTCTGCATCCAAAGCATCAATGGGGCAACGCTGATTTACACAGTGTCTGCATGCGTATGATCACAAACACTGGTCTTTATAGTAAGCGACACACAAACACACTCCAACTTGACCTCTCCCTTCATTTAAGCCTTTTTGGTGTCTGTAAGTCTCTCCATCTTTGTCTGTGCTCACATTCCCCCTGTCCTTCTTACATCCCCAAGGAGGCAATAACCTCCCTAGCAAGTGCTTCCCCTTGAGCCGTTGTCATAGTAACTTGTGGGCTGGTCGACATGACAACCCCACCATGGTCCAGAGATAGATGATAGGCCAGAAATGGGGAGGGAGAAGGCACATTGGGGGATTTGCACCCCCTTTAATTTGGTTTGCCTGATTCTGATTCAAAATGTTGTTTTTTTCTCCCTCTGAGGGTGAGGCTCATTCAGCATCAACCTGCTTTACATTTATACAGGTATCCAGCCTGCAAATACTGTCGGCTTCCACCGGCGCCACCAGCGACTCCACTAAATTGTTACCTGCCTTAATCTAAGACACCTGGATGGACATTGCTGAGGGAGAAAACAATATTTCTCAACCTTTGCTCTATAGTCCCATTAATGCAAAAAATAAATGGTAATAGTAAAAAATATGAATGAATTAAATATTGTGCTATTTTCCTTTCCCATCTCCCTACACCTAGACCTGGCATTTTCTTCCAAAGCAAAATAATTTAAATGGTGAGTGCAGGAGACTGTATGTTTTTACACTTTGCCCATTTTATGCATTAAACTCAGTATCTGCTATTTACGGTTACCACCTAATTCATTAGGAGGAAATTTAGATTTTTGAAGGCCCAGGCGCTTTAAGATATCAAATCCCCGTCTTCCCAAGACTCCATTTTCTAAATCTGAGGACAGTACTGTAACTGTCCCTGCACCATTTTATTGACTTTGTCATACCACGAGTTAAACAGGTTCAGTATTGCTGATATATTCTAGTATTATTCTGTCTGTTGAACGTACTGTCTGCAGGAGAGGATTCGTGGCTCCTTTTTAAGCAAAATGCAAAGAACATTTGCTGACGTACGGGTGTAAAAGACACCAGCGATAGTTGATGATAGGTCATAGTTGATCTATTAGATTTGCACAAATATGTTGTTATCTATTTATTACAACTGTCTTGTTTTTCATAATGGGCCAGGCCAGTTGGATGGTCCTTCAAGTGGAGGACTCGGTGAGAAAAACCCTCCTCACTTAGAAGTCTAAAAATCCCAACCAGCTCCAGGGGTGCTGCCCCTCAGCTGACCCTGATCTCTGACCCCTGTGCAGAGGGCAGCAAACAAAAAGAGATATCTCCTATAAGAATCAATACACACCAGCATTAATCAGGACTATTAAATACATATTACATTTTAATGTAATGTTTTATATATTAGTTGTACATATAATACATTAACAGAGCAATTTACATGAAGTCCAGTCAAGTATTTTGAGGCCAAATATAAAAATAATATGGAAAGAACTGAATGATAAATGAGTAAAACACATTTCACCACTCATCCATGAGGCTTCATGATTATATTGGTGAATAAATCCCAGGCTTTAAACCTTGTTCTCCAGAAACTGCAATATATATATATACACATGCAATAATTTAAAATACAGATGTTGTTTGCCCAAATGTAACAGTGTAATGAAATTAAATATAGGAGAATTCCCCACCCCTTAATAAAAACCATAAAACCTCTGTGATTGATCACAAAACATAGATAAAATAAATAAATTATATGTATAATATATTCCCTTTTTAGTTATTTTACATTTTACTTAGTGGCATAGGAATCATTTTGAAATGACAATGATATTTGCCTTTGATGTGTGTGTGTCAGGCACTGACCTACCTCCATGCCATGTTACAGATGTTACAAATTCATTTCTGTACAGCAACTGCAAAAACTCATCCTCTCCCTCAGGTGGCCCCACACCTACAGTTAGGCTACATGGTTTGGTTTTGTGCTTGATATTTTTTTTCTTACTGTGCACTTTGATTACGATTCAGTCGTGTTTCTCATCTGGCCTCCTGTTTAACTTTGCATGACTGCTTCATTTTTGTTTTGGATATGTTTGATATGTGTGCTTGTTTTCTTTTCTTTTTTTTTGTCGTTGCCTCTGCCTTTGACAGATGAATTTCTCCTTGGGGATCAATAAAGTGTATCGTCTCATTTCATCTCGTCTCCTCTCATCACCTCAGCTATGGCCTTGTGCAGGAGAACATTAATAACATTAATGTTAGATGTAGATGAGTGTGCCTACAGGTAGCCAATATTTAGATCCAATCATACCCCACCATAAGTAGATTGAACAGATAGATAGATAGACAGGGGGGGGGCGAATTGTTATTCATTCTAAATCACGTTCAGATTAAATGACTTTGCTACAAAACATGCCAGTAAAACCGAGCAACAGCGCCCCTCGACGGTCGGAGCTCGTAACTGAAAACCAGCTACGCAACAAAAAACACAAGACTTCTCGGTCACCGTACATTCGCGGAAGTTGTCAAAAGAATTATTTCGTACAAAAGGATGGGAGATTCCTTCAGATAAACTACAGGAAAATAGTATTTACGTTAATTGTCATCATCCTTCTTTATTCAAGGTTTTTCAACATGGAAGATGAATGGGAAGAGGAGGTACGAAATACCCTCCGTGTACTAGCGTTTACAGCATAGCCGTACCAACAATAACTACATGTGGCTAACATGTTGTAGAAATCTTTCAGATAATTCACTTTTCTGACCAAAATATTGTGTGAGACTCCTGGCAAGGAAAATAGTTAACTATATTGTGATGACTTTTTTTCTCTCTTACCTATGCTCTTTCGGCTGAGTGCAGTCGCTGTGTTCGTTTCTCTAACTTAAAATATCACTATTGTTGTCTTTTCGCGTGTTTAGGAGCAGCTTGTTGTGGTGGAGCTCTCCGGTATAATCAACAATGACTTTCTGTCCAAGTGTCGGGGCACATGCAAGATACTGGTGAGTTTCGTATATTAATGCTTTGTGGTAAAGAAAAGCACAAAGCCTGGCCACCATCTCTTCTCTGCACCATTCGCTAAATCAGTTGATCCGTGTGTTCCAGGATATTGACAGCGAGAAGCCCATGGTGCAAGTCGGACAATATGTCTTTGCAGGGGAATATGAAGGTAAGAACGAACCTGGGGGGAAAAAAGGCATACAGACTAATTCAGACTTGGCCTGCTGTTACAATAATTCCCTTTCCCTCTTCTGAAAGCATGTTGTCATGTTGGAAACATGTTACTTTACACCACCTCCAAAGAGTCATTTTAACCTGCCAGTGATTGACTTTTGTGGTTTCAGTAATGACAAATGGCCCAAACAGCACCTTCAAAAGTCTGATAATCATAGCGTCAACAGCACTGCTAATATATTGTTTTTCAATAGATGCATAGTCACAGTGGTGCTGACTATATACCCTGAACTCCATATAATACTACTACTATAACAGATGTTATCATTAAAACGACCCTATCTTATCCTTCCCTATACAAAGATGCTTTTGGAACGTGTGTGCTGTTTGAGGAAGGACCACAAAAAGGTAAGGTTGTCCATATATTCTCAGTGTTTTTGTGTTGTGTTTCATTTATACTTTTAGTATAATATAGTTTCTTACTTTCTTTCGCTTAATGTCTATCTTGACATCTGCAGGAGCAGACAGTGGTCCAGAGCTCAAGTACAAGTGCCACACTGTGAAGAAACTGATGATGCAACGAATCTTCCTCACTGAGAAGAAAGAGGGTGAAACCAGCACAGGTCAGCCAGAACAGCTAATCCCCACCGTGGTGCAAAATACATTGTGGTCTCTGTTTTCCAATTCGGTTAAAATATCTTGTGTTTTGTGACACAAATTTTTTAGGAGTAGCTTCACCCATCTAATGTTTGTATTATGGAAATTGACAAAGAATCAACTTTGCACAATATTGTGACCTGAATATGGCTTTTTGTGTGGTCCCAGCAGAAGATGGTGACGGTGGTGAACAGTCCAACCAAGAAGAAAATGCCAAGCAACAGGGAGAGACAGAGGAAGATATGGAAGACCCAGCAGAGGGCTGAGATATGGAGGCCTTGCTATATTATGACCCCTCTATACAAGTGTAGAGACACCAGCATTTGGGAAGCTGTGAGGGACTCTGTCTGATACAGTCAATATAGTCCAGCAATAATGAGGAGAAGTGTCATCTAAATGGAAAACAGGCATTTACAACTCATTATGTAAATCCATTCTTTTCAGGTGAACATAGAAGGGGTCCTCAGAAGGACAGTTACAGCAATGTGGTGGGAGACCTCAGCTTAGCAGCAGGAAGACCTGTCATTGTGCTCTTCTGATATCATCACTTTCTGTTTCCACTGATGATGAATATTTAACCAGCAGAGGGAGAGAAATCTGCTGGAGCAGGTTATAGTAGAGATGTGTTCATCGGAAAATGAGACATTTGTATATTTAAAGAAGTGAGAAGAGTACTGGACTTAAACATATATTATATCCTATCTTTTCCTGGTGAATTATTGGTCCTGTGATACATTTGTTTCATCAGAACTACAATGACTATTGATTTACAGTGTTAAAGCCAATAGAAATTATTAAATTAAATGATTTGAGCTCACTGGAAACTTCTTTTACTATGCTTTTGTTGTTGCTGTTTTGTTTTTGTCAAATCTCTACCACAGAAGATGCATGTGTATGGACTTTGCATTTGGTTACATTGCAAAAGCCTGTTGATCATGCTAAATTCATTTTGAGTTTTAATACATTGCATTTGTACGGCTGTTTGTGGTATTTGCCTTTTTTTCATTTAAATAATCAGCGACAAAGTAGTGGGTTTGGGCCGATATTGGGCAGCTTACCTGTCCCAGGCACTATGGTGTCAGTTGTATGAATGAACGAAGTTTTGTTGACTTTGTGGACGTGGCGGTTCTTGACCAATCCAATCACGGATGTTCCCATGAAGTAGACCAATGAGCGAGCGACATCGCACTCGCCTTCTCAGAGCCTGATTGGTCGGTTGTCGTTTTAGCACAGGAAGTGCATGGGTGTATTTCCGAGGGGAGGGTCTTAAACTACAACGGAGAAGTTCCCTGAAGATACCGGTGAGTTCTCTTGATAAATTGTGGTTTAAAATACAAAAAATAACTCACATATGTCTCTCCTATAGTTAGCGTTTAGAAGCGCGCAATATGGGCTAATATATAGCGCTGCTTATTTATCTTTATTTCAGTGAAATAGTAGGTCACCAGGTAAAACTTACGGTACGCTAGGTTAGCTAAACCTAATTGAAGTCTCTAACCTTGGATTTGTTTGGTAACGGTAACAAATTGGAAATAACTTCTACAAACTCTTTTGTATTACTGACTCGTAATACAAAGACGATGGCAAGATTTAAAGCGTCGAGACATGCAAAAATGAGAGCACAGGCACTGTGGTGTGTCACAAGAGCAGCCAGGATTTATGTGAATGGCTGTAAGTTGACACCAAAATAGTCCATTGTAAACCTAGTCTAGTGTCATTCTCAGAATAGTTCCCCGAAAGCTCACGATTAACGGACCTTGCATTCCTCTCCTGCCCATCCTGTCTTCCGGACTGTGTGCATGTCACCCTCTCTCTACAGCTCACCATATAAAAGAAAATACCAACATTTAAATTCAACTGTAAAATGCAATACAAATTCAACAGTAACAGTCTCCACAATGAGCAAATATTTGAACCAAAACCTCTCTAAAACTGCTTAAACACAACTCTAACATTATAGCTACCTGTGCACCTAAACTGACAACTGAGTGTAATCTAGTTTGATAGATTCAGAACTCTGAGCTGTCAGTTAAATAATGTACTAATAGTTTTGTATGAATGATGATGTTGATAGATAATTGTTGAGCTTGTGGTAATACAGTATATGGAATATTCACTTCTACGAAGAACCAGAAGTGGAACAAATAAGGGATTGCATCAGCTGGAAAAGATTAGCCTTATTTGCTTGCATTGTGAGTCATACTCTTCTGATGTGGCACGTGCAGAATGAACTCGTATGTATGCAACACTAAAGGTAGTTTTTTATTTTATTTTTAACACTAACCATAGCTTTTTTGGGTGTTTTCTTTTTACCCCTCATCCAGACAGTGTTCATACTTACGCGTGATGGAGTTGCGGCCACTTGTCATGTGCTTTGCCCTCTGTGTGGTTTACGCCACCAGCAAACCCACAGAGAAGAAGGATCGTGTTCACCACGATGAACTCCTCAGCAACCGAGAGCACGTTGATGCAGATGGCTTTGACTATGACCATGATGCTTTCCTGGGACAAGAGGAAGCCAAGACCTTCGACCAGCTCACTCCAGAGGAGAGCAAGGAGAGGCTCGGGTGAGAATACATGTCACGGGGGATTGTTTGCATCTGTTCTCGAATTACTGATGTATGAAATCAGTAGCAATCCTTTTGATGTTACTGCGGTAATGACCTAGTTTCACCGCAGGGGGATGCTCATCTGAAGTGACCCACCGACAATATGAGGTAACGAGCTAAATGTTTGCCAAATGTCTGCCGTTTCTCTGCAGCATGTTGGTGGGACGTATAGATGAGGATAAGGATGGCTATGTGACAGTTGAGGAGATGAAGAAGTGGATCAAGCACGCTCAGAAGAGGTGGATCTACGATGACGTGGATCGACAGTGGAAGAGTCATGACCTCAATGGGGATGAAGTGGTGTCCTGGGAGGAGTACAAGAACGCCACATATGGATACATTCTTGGTACGTCTTACAGTATACTGCATAGACACAGACCCGAATTTACATTGCCACACATGCACACGTTATACAAAGTTGTGTCCCCTGACTTGCAGATGACCCCGACCCAGATGATGGCTTCAGCTACAGGCAGATGATGACTCGCGATGAGAGGAGATTCCAAATGGCTGACCAAGACGGTGACATGAAAGCAAACAAGGAGGAGTTCACAGCCTTCCTTCACCCCGAGGAGTACGACCACATGAAAGACATTGTAGTGCTGGTGAGTGACAAACACACACACACACACACACACACACACAGGTGTTAAATGACAACACTGACACTGTGTATTTTAAATCCCTCCTCACTTCCTCATGTTCTTTTGTTCTTCCTATAGGAAACCATGGAAGACATTGACAAGAATGGGGATGGTTTAATTGATTTAGACGAGTACATAGGTGAGTTCTTATAGTCCATTGTAATGTAAGCATATCCGTTTGTACGGGTTATTGTTGGTGACGGAGAGAGAATACAAATTTGAAAAGTGCAAGAAACAGTGAGTACAGGGAAACGCTTGAGGAACTAAAAGAAGCATTGCAACACCCCCCACCCTCTCTCTCTCTCTCTCTCTCTATCTCTCTCTCTGTCTCTGTCTCTGTCTCTCTTTCTCTGTCTCAATCTCTCTGTGTGTGTGTTCCTGTGCTCTAGGTGACATGTACAACCAGGAGGGAGACTCCACAGAACCAGAGTGGGTGAAGACAGAGAGGGAACAGTTTACTGAATTCAGAGACAAAAACAAAGACGGAAAGATGGACAAGGAAGAGACCAGAGACTGGATCCTGCCCAGTGACTACGACCATGCTGATGCCGAGGCCAAGCATCTGGTCTATGAGTCGGACTCGGACAAAGTACGTACTGTAGAACTTATTATTCTTTATTATTATTTCACATTTCAACAGAAATACATGGTCCTCTGGAATTTCACTTCCTGTCTCATTCGCTGAATATTGTGGGGATGTGGAACAGAATGTGTCAAAGTCCAATGAATTTATTTAAAGTGTGCTAATACAGTACGTACGCATTGGTAAAGTGTGTCAGGTTTGTTTTAATATATGGCAATATAAAGCTCAACGAAACAAAAGAATAATACGTTAAATCTTGATTTAGACGAATTGTTGTTACATGCCTGCAGTTGAGTGGTAAGTCACTGTTTGCTAACAAAGTATTGTTAGCAAACAGTGCTAAAAACATGAAGTACCTCCATACCGTTAAAACAGTAAAATGCTAACACAAATACAAAGCTCATCATGTTTTGTTTTTCTCTCTTCAGGATGGCCGCCTGACCAAGGCAGAAATCGTGGACAAGTACGACCTGTTCGTGGGCAGCCAGGCCACCGACTTCGGAGAGGCTCTGACCCGACACGACGAGTTCTAACATCCACCTGCCTCCAAAGACTTTGTCACATCTTGTGTGCCACCATACTCATCTGACAGTGGATGGAGTATTTCACACAAGACGAGCTTGCCTAATCCAACGCCACGAACAATAATTTATTTGATTTTTTTAAATGTGTCCCATTGTACACGCACTAACATTCTAAGTAATGTGTACATGCTTGGCCAGTTTGTCCTCAAGCTCAGTTGTGCGTAACATTGGGATATATTGCCAGCCTTTGCTCTGCTTCCACAAACTACACTTGTCTTTTCCAGGTCAGGTGAATGGCAAACAGTGTTAGATAACATTAGATAACGTTTCTTTGAAAGTATGATTTCATGAAATTGCCATGTTTTGTTACAAAACCCTGATAGAACAGGTTTAGGCTTGCAGTATACTAAATAGTTTATTGTACCTGGGTTTTTTTTGCAATGCACTAGACTGTGAAGGGTAAAGCTGAGTTCTAGCCTAGAATTTGTTCTACTCCTCTGTCTAATCATGTAATCAGGCTCAAACTACAAACACTAGTTGCTGATTCACTTGTACTTTGTTTTCATGTCTTTATTGATCATAGTATGTTTATGCTGGAGTGATGTTTGGAACGAGGAGTAAATATTATATTCCAGTGACAATGAAGACTGTTTGGACTAGTGCAATACAGTATCATCAGTGGGACCACGCTGTCTCTGCTATACTGGTCCCCAAAGCATCCATGTTAACACAAGCTGCGGGTCCTGCATAAGGGTGTGTTGAAGGAATCAAGATACATTTAGGGACTGATGGATGCTTTGTCCTCGAAGCTGCCTCCTTTTTTTTCTCATCACCTCAATAGTGTGTGTGTGTGTGTGTGTATGCATGTGTGAATCTGTGTGAACATAAATTGTTGTACACTTGATGAGTGATGCCCCCCCCCCCTTTCCTTTTGATTTCATGTTTGAGTTTTTTTATTATTATTATTATTCGACTGAACTAACTCATTTGTGTGCCAAGCAAACAAATCTTTGTCCTGTTTTGTAAGCAGTTTGAATAGAAAATGTTTTTTCCCTCAAAACACTTTGCCCTCCTTAATATGTTTGTTATGCTTGTATTATCACTACCACCATTTATAACCACTGTTGATATTTTTTTATGGTATACTATAATGTATATGATAATGGGTTTTTTACAGGCTCACTGCAGCAACCACCCTTTCACTAGTGACTTTTCTGTAAATAAGTTGTTGGTCTGCAAACTGGGCACTCTAAAAATCCGGTCCAGTTTTTGTGATTGAGAAGAATGTCTCAATAAAAACATAAAATTGGAGCTTCTAGTCTGCAGTGTTTGAACTATTGAAGTACTAGTTGTCAGGTGTTCTTCTCTGTATCCAAGCTATTGTTCTCGGAGGTTGTTTCTGGGAAATCACCTTTTAATATATAACTACCTTTAACCCCCTGAGACCTGCCGCTATTTCCTGTTAAACTAGAGGAGCAGCGCTAACTAAAGCCGTGGGCGAGCTCCCCTGTTGCCTGGCGCATTGCTTGTACGTATATCGATCACCGTCTTTGTTGGCGACACACTAAAGAGCAACGGTCATGTGTCTGAATCGGAACCTGCTATTGGCTCCAGTGGATGCAGTTACAGCCAATGAGAGTGTCTGATTCAGAGGCCCGGCTGTGAGTTTGGGTGTGTACCCAAACGGAGTTCAAAGCGGAGAAGACACGAAACGTGAGTTTATTCTAGTGACAGAATAAGTAGAAAGATATGGTCAGGAAGAAATGTGTTACAGCTGAAGTAGTTGAGGCTTTGGAGCTGATTTTTCAAGGCGAAGATGTTGAGGAAAATGCCGACGACAAGGAATTTCGGCGCTAGTGAGCAATAGTAAGTAATGCTATTATGACATGTTCAAAATTGTGATTGATTATGTAGGCTACAGAAATGTGCTTTTGTATTTCTTATCTATTGTTGTTGCGCACTAGGACACCGTTTACCAGTGTAATGATAACGCTGTGTGCAAGCTGTGTGTTGAGCTTGTGAAAGTATGGTTTGCAATGCTGTTTTGAATAAAATGTGTAAACATTCATGATCGGTTTATTTGCTTTTTTTGGTTTGTTTTATGGGCTAAAACCCCCTATTATAGTGTATAGAAGTCTTTATTGAGTGAGAGTCAATTAGCTGAGGTTGTGCTGACTCTGGGATGTGTTAAGACTTAATAATACTGTAGAATATGACAACATTATAAGGCAAAACACAAATGCATGCAAAAACAGAAATGGCTTAGTGTAAAAAATGATCTCATGTAATATTACATTTAAGTTGTGTGTGACATTGAATTCCTTGTGGCTTTCACCGTTTTCCCCAGCTTTCTTCCTTTTTAGGAAATGGTCTTTTTCCTGGTTTCCTTCAGGCTGTTGACCCATTGACCTCTGGATTGTTGTGGGGGAGCTTTTTCTTAACCCGTTTACATCTCAGCATGTACAGTATGTCAGACATACGTATCTCTTTTGCATAATTGACCCAAATACGGTTATGAGTGCTATATAGCAGCCATGGTTTCTGGGCAAAGAAGGAGGTCCTGCCCAGATTATTATCCCACATCTGTAGCGTATAAATACTTCTACATTTATTAATGTTCAGATATCGTATTGTCGGGGCACCACCCTCCTTCCTGAGGGAATAAATAATAATTCAAGCAATTTATAACTCGATCAGTCTTATTCTGAAAATCGTAGACTCCTGCTTCGCATTGATTAAACAATTTTACTTTGA
>JAVQJD010066552.1:0-59770 GCA_036023655.1 Nannoperca australis | reverse complement strand
ACTGCACATTTTAGAGTGGCCTTTTATTGTGGCCAGCCTAAGGCACACCTGTGCAATAATCATGCTGTCTAATCAGCATCTTGACACGGCACACCCATGAGGTGGATGGATTATCTCGGCAAAGGAGAAGTTCTCACTGACACCAATTTAGACAATTTTGTGAACAGTATCTGAAAGAAACAGACCTTTTGTGTACATAGAAAAGGTTTTAGCTCTTTGAGTTCAGCTCATGTAAAACAGTGTACATTCAGCCATCAGGAAAAAGAAGGTTGCAAGCAAGTGCTTGTTACAGTTCGGGTCAAGCTCAAACATTCAAGATACAACATTAAGATAAGTGACATTGTTCTAATGACTTTGATTTAATCTGTAGGTAGAGAATTAGTAGGATGAATAATTGGAAAATAATTAAATCCACACATTGGTAGCATGGTAGATTTTCCAGCAATCAATGGTTGTCACGTTGTTTTCATTTTTGAGAGGAATTGATTTACATCAATGCTTCTCTTTATCTAAGCTTTATAAATCTCTGTTGCTACTGACACACGTTTTGTGAGTATACTATGTCTGAGTCATTGTCACAACAAGATTGCTAAATTGAGTTACTTTCTTTGACAAACACGAAAGGAACAGAAAGGTTTCTTGATTGAAAAATACTATTCTAACCTCTGCTGAGACACTAGGATCAGTGCATATTACACTTCTGGGCTCTACAGCAGAATATCCATTTTGTGTAACAAAAGTGGTTGGCAGTGGTGGATAGTTTTTGTTAAAATAATGTGGTAATAATAGTGGCCTGCCGTCAATTAGAGAAACTGACTGAGATGAAATTCACCTAGATTGCTATCATTCAGGATTAACAAATGTGAGGAAATTGTGAGTTATTATTCAGTATAAAAGGCAAAAAGAGTTCATTTATCAGCAGGAACCCTGATTCCTCAAAAATCCCCATCACCAACAAAGTAGGTGAAAACCTACTTCATTTGTCTGTATTAATCTGAATGCCTGAATATTGCTGTATTCAGTTCTTTTTTAAAGAAAGCAATCTATTCAATCATTCACAAGTATGCATGATCATTGAGACAGAAAGCAGCTCTAGTTAAATTGATTTCAGGGAGATTTGAGGTACAAATTGGACAGCCATCCTGTTGACGCACACTTGAATCGCGGATCACTAAATTGAATACACTTATTATCTTCGTGACAAACAGGTTACAGTAACTAGGGTAATAGGTATATGAAAAATATTTTATATTACTGGAGAGTTTTCTCTTACCCTATCTGATGAGCTGTTAGCCTTACTTACATGAGGGGTAGAGTTGAATGTCCATACCATCATTTGCTGTTGTACCTTTAAGCTTGAATACACCAGCCTCACATATGTTGTCATTATGTTTTTTTAAAGAACCTAACCATGCATATGTCTGAAACTAGTTACAACCTTGTGATTAACACCACACACAGGTGGACTCATTTCCTGCTGCTTGACTCAGCAGAACTATTTAACGATGTCCATTACATTACTTGGCTTATTAAGTACCTTTTCATGGGTATTACGGTTGTTCATTATCATTAAATAGGAACTAACAAACATAAGACACACATAAGACAATCACAGTAGAATCATCATCCTTCTCAATCACACTCATAAGAAAGGTCTTCAAGAAACTAATGTACAGCTTGACTTACATATATTAGTTATTTTACTACAATCCTAAAAAAATAAGTAATACAGCGAGAGCAACCTTTTTTCCTCAACGTATAAACTACAAAGCACAAAAACACTTAATTCACAAAAGATATGCAACCCATAATGAAAACCGTGCCACAATCTGGCATGATATGCTTGTGAAATACTGCAGCATGCCTTCCATAACACCAATAAAGGTCAAAACAAGTTTAACAATTGAGTACTAGCATATAAGATGAGAAAAAGTTTTGTGCTTAGAAAACTTTGACAAAGGCCACTGACGTCAATATTTCCTCCAGGGAATGGCCTTGTGACTTCCTGAGCAAAGTAACCCAGCCCTAAATTAGCATGGATGCTGTACACTTATATTGATACTGCTAATATGCTATTTATAACCCCAAGGTTTGTAATGCTTCACTAAGTCATCAACAGATTTAGACACAGTCTTCTCCAGTCTCCCAAAATTTTAAATCCAAAAATTAAAATATTCACTATCAATCTGTCCATCACCAACGTTGTTGAAAAGCATTACTGCACTGCTAAGGTTATGGATAGAACCACGGTAATCTGGATTACATAACACTTAAGTCATACAAAACAGTCCTTTCAGAAAAAATGCCAATGGTAAGGTTATTAGTAAGTGATTTTTCTTGCTGCATTTTACACAGAATCATAATAATCATAGTACTGTGCTGCTTTGGTCATTCTGATGATTTGACATAAAATGATGGAGATAAGCCAAGTAACCTCTAGCTGCCGGAGGCAACTGCAGCCCCCAAGCTTTATTTGACCTGAACCACCTCATTGTTGTTGGTCCAGATTTTTGTGTGTGTTTAGTCGAAAATGTATGCTTATATGTTAGTTTTATGTTTGCATGCAAGGAACTTCAGGATTTTCATTAGGTGCATAAAAACATCATTGTTATATGTTAGTATTCTAACCACAGTTAGTGGAGCTTTGAAGCAAAGCCAAAAAAAAATAAAAATCATGAGCCTTTTCAGTGAAGGTAAAAGTTTCTTTAGAGCTTCTGTAATTTCCATGTCAATAGCTTGCCTCTTAGCAAGGTGAGCCATCATAGTAAAGAGGTCTTGAGTGCTTCAAGGTTGACGCTGAATTGGAACATACAGTATATTGCAGTATTTTAAAAGTCACTTACATAACTGTTCCATCCCCGTGGATGCTCTAAAACAGTATGAGTCCAGGTTATTTAAAGCCAAAAAGCACTCCAGAGGGTGTTTGTGCACAGGAAGCCATAAGGTCAGATTTTTGACAGAAAGTATTGGGTATATTATACATTGGTACACTTTTTCTCTTCCTCTGACCACATGAGATCCATCTAATTTAAATTAGATGTTCATGAGTTTTCAACATTATAATCAGATATCTTCTTGGGGTTTGAATCAGTAACAATTAAGACCTAGAGCAATATATTAGAGTTTGGTGCTCTTTTGGAAAAAAACAAGGATTTATCAATACACAGACAGTGCTGCAAGACTAAATTAGATTTTATCAGTATCAGGACATTTACCACTTTTTGATTTATTGTACTTATTGCAATAAGTTTATTGGTATTTAAGAGGCTTGGCTTGCTTGACTTTTTTTGATAGTGACATGCTTGTGCTTGCTGGCCACATATTGAGGAGAACTTTGTTGTAACTTGTTTCAATAACTCTGAGCCAGGTCATTATCAAATAATTAGTTTTTTGCCCCAAAAAAAAGCTCATGTAATAAGTATCAGTTACTACTACATGTATAAACTTTAAAGCACTGACACTTTAATGCTATATTGAGGGTTGTACTATAAATATTCCAATGAGAGTGCAATTTTAATTAATTCATAAGCAGCTGTGACAGCCAACTGGCAAACACATCTCTATCCTTTATTTTGGAGAACCTATGGATGGACACACACAGACTGAGTTGGCAGAATACTGTAAATAGCAATTAAAGCCAGGATGATTGACGACAGTATACAAATCTGCACCAATTGCACTTTAAATGTTTTAGGAGGTCATTGATTAGTAAATATGACAGAGGATAAATCTGTTGTGCATCTACTTGCCTGTTTGCGGATTAGCCGCATGGAAGCCCCCCCACCCTTCATTTTCCACAGTGGCATGTCATTAATATTGCTGCTTTCTCCATTATTCCTAACACTACTCCTGTATGCATGTTTATCTTTTCAGTGTGTGTAGTTCTGAAGGACAGCGCCGTTTAGCACCCAGGGAAATGAATAAGCTATTAGTTCAAGTGATGCTAAACTGGCCTTCCTGAATATAATCTGCTCCCATAGATTCGTTTCTGTGTGGCCATATTGTGTCTGTGAATGCATGTGTGTGGGCTTGAATGTGTTTATATGTGTGTTAGTGTGTGACTGATCTGATGACTTGGAGGGCAACCCAAGCAGACAGGGATGGCATTTGTTGCATGAGAGGGGGGTTGTACTGCTTCTGTCAGCTACACTGTTGTGGTGGCACACACACACTTACACACAAATACTAGAATACCACACACACACAAACACGTGCACACACACAGTATGCAAACTACATTGCCTATGGCTTTTCAGATGCCCCCCGGGCTTTTCCTGTCCATCTGTGGTGACAGAATGACCACTCTGCCCCCTACAACTTGAGCAGAGCCACAGAACCACACACATACAGGAACGCCACACCAGAAGCTCTACAGAAACCCATCGCTTCCCTGCAGAAAATCAGCATGAATCTTGTTTGTCTAATTGACAGCATTCCAGACAACCAAACAAACAACCTTTGTTGCAGTGAACTCTGTGACAACTCTGCAACACCTATGCCCTTCTGATTAATTGATGTGGAAACACAAAGTGAACTTTTTGTGAAGGGTAATGCTGACAACAAGCGCTGATGTTCTCATGTTTTCACTTTTCATCAGTGCTACCTGTAACAGATGGACCATGGCAAAATGTGTTTGTGAGCAGTTGTTAATGAAAAGAAGAAACAAAAGTCCCATAAAATCTGTTTGTGGTTTTTTAAGAGAGATGCTGTGGAAATGTTGTTTAGATTAATACGATTTCATAGTAGGTGAATTTGTTTAATGTCATCTAGTGAAGACAAAGTTGAAATCCCGAATACACTCACAAGAGCTGCCTGGATTAATTGACTTACTAACTTTTAAATAAAAGTTTTATCGTGATACAACATTTTCAAAATCAAAAGCTGTGATGTCACATTGCTTTACCTAAGGCAGAATTAAGGTCTGCATTTATTGTTGCACTGTATGTAATATGTAACTACTACCACTACTATGCTTTTAACAAGACAAACAAAATAGTAACAGGTGTAAATCTCAAGCTGTAATTAGTTAATTGTCATCTTGTTGATGCAAAACTAAGTCACAATGTCACCTTGTGTAATCGTGCTGCTGTAAAAGCAGTGGGACTATAAAGGCATGGAACTTGCATGGAAATGGGCTTTGCCAAGTGACAATATTAGCACTTTCTTCACTCCTAGATACTTTGTGGCTCTAAGATGTTTTTGGTGTGAACTTCATTTGCAGACTACCATGTGCATGTGGTAAAAAATGGGAAGACAATCACATATAATGACATGTATTTAATAAGAGTGCAAGAAAGAGACTGGGGACTACATAAAATGTATATGGACTAATACAGCATTTGTTTGTTAATTTAGCAATGTTTAAATAAAACGTTGTCTAGCACTGCTGAAAAATTTTAGAGTAACACATGGATAGACATATGGACAACAGCCATGCAAATAAGACATCTGCACCATTTTCATTTAGTCGTTAGTCCCATCACACAGCAGTTTGTTTTGTGATCTTCAGAGGCAGATGTTCAGACAGAATCACCTGTCTTACAGAAGGATCAATGTTAAATAGAATAAAATTTAGGACAGACAGTTTTGCAAAGGTGTGCATGTGTTCCGAATTGACTGATCAAACTGAAATCTAAAAGACATGATTCGAAACACTGCAATATACATGAGAATGAATTATTTATGCTGCTGTACAGCTTCAATCAAGGAAATGAGATGAGCAAAGCCCTGATCATTACGGGGATGGCTTACATCAAAGCCTCATAATTTGTGTGTATGTGTGTGTGTGTGTGTGTCTTTGCAAATTCACACTCAGTCTTTGTACGTGATTGACCTAGAGATTACTGCAAAGAAAATTATACGCTAGAAACATATGAAGCTAATTATAAAAGAGGTGAAAGTATGTGTTATGTGTGTGTCTGTCAAACCAAATAAGTGTTTGACTTGTTCTGTAAAATGAACACCTGTGTTATCAGGGCCTCTGTGCCATTGTGCCTCATGTGAGGCTGGATGTTGTGATGACAGGTAATTCTACACTATAACAAAGAATTTAAACTACGTTGAAACTCTGATACATTGTCTGTATATTACCAGAAAAATCACATATATTGCGATGTGTGATTTTCTGAATTTCATTCATGCTGAATTTGGTCAGACATTTTACAATTTTACAAATACACGGTGGTAATTTACAAGAGAGCTGGAAATAAATGTCAGAAAGGTTTGATGCCTTTGCTCTCATCAAATGGTGTTGGTAATTAAATATGTAACCTTCAAACAAGTGGTCGCATTTGATTAAATGGCATTCAAAAGCGTCAGTTTTAGCACAAGCCTGTTTTGGACTGCTAAAAAGAAATCTGATCACACACTACATTGAATATATATATACATCATTTGGTTAACACAGGCTGTCAAGTTTCCAACAAGTCCTTCACATTAAACAACAAAATACATAGTTTGTAATTCCCTATAGAATGACACATTGACAAGAAAGAAAAGAAGAAAACATTAAGTGAACAACAGTTTTGGGTTCAGCACGTGCCTGCATGCCATTTTCCATGTACACACTGTCAATCTAAACTTTCATTTATATGTTTAACTCTCCAGTCACTCACCCACCACTACCACCAATAACAATTACCCCTCCACTGACCATAACCTCTCACTCTCTTCTTTCTACCCAAACATGATGTTGGCACTATGTGAGATGCTATAGGGCATCACTTGAGACTTGTTCCTGCTCCACTGGTGCACACACAGATGAATACACCGAGAGAGAGAGTGAGAGAGCGAGAAAGAGAGAGAGACTCACTGCCAAAGAGAGCCATGGGCTCAACTCCTCACAGACATCAGCAGCATTTTCAGAAGCATTTGGAGCTGTTAGCAGATGAGGAGAAAAGACCTGTTATTGCGCACCAGAGTCAGAGTCAGCTGTTTCTACTTGAGAGATGCTAAATCCATCATTTCTGCCTCCCACTGCCTCTTTCACTGGAAATAAGGTCATGCTTCTTTTGAGTCTCTTCCAGAGTTGGCGTTCCATGTTTGCACAATACCTGATCTAATTGGAGGCATGTGAGTGCTTCAAAAACATTTCACCTCTGTTGCAATCACTGACGTCGTAGGATGTTAAAAAGTATGTCGAGGGTTGAATCTTGATGTGGCACCTGTCGTGTATAAAAAAATCTGTGCACTGAAACAATTGTGAAACAAAAGAAAAAGGAATGAGAACTAATCAAGCAAGAGCTGCTTAGCTATAACTGTATTTACGGGCATGAGACACCATAATGAAGTGTGTACGCAAATCAAATGAGGATTTTCTCATCTCCTCTTTTCACAATCTCTTAACTGCCTTCTGCTCTTGTCTACCTCGTATTATCTCGATATCCCTCGCCTCAACTGTTTGAAGAGTCACATTAAATATAAATACAGAGAAATGATGGGCAGAGATATCTAATTGTTTATACACCATACTGAATTTTAGAGGTCTCTATTGAATTAATAGGATATGATTTAATCGTTAAAAATTCATGATGAGATTGTGAGGATGTTGGTTTTAATTCTGTGAGAACTGACAGCCTGTTGGAACTGCCGGAGGCACAGAGGGACAGGATAAAATACAGTCACATATAAAAGATTAAAAAAAATTCTGACCTTATTTAATTCCTGAACAAGTGCTCTCAAGGGACAATTGAAATAAAAACCAGTGCAGTGCAGGGGGTAATCAAAACCAATCCAGTCATTCCAGAAGTTAACTCTAAAGCGCTACTCTGTGCCACGACAAGTGCTGTAACATGCATAAAAGATCAGTTTTCCTGATCTAACAGATGTACATGCGTGTTTGTTTGTGTTCTCTGTATAAGAACACACACATTCACACTCATACTGTCTCAGACGTAAGCGAGACTTGTTCCCTTTCTTCTATCCCTTTAGGAAAGGATTGGAGGCAGCAGTTCCTATTTATCAGACTGCCAGCCATCTGAAATCAAATTTCCCCTGAAGACACCATGAAATTACAGATATTTTCTCTCCCAGTCCACCTCCCTGCCAAAGCCCACAGGATAAATATCACAACTCTAAGCCTTTCAAGCTGCTATAAGCTGGCATGCTGATGATATTTTGACCAGGCCTGTGTTTCTCCCCAAAGCCTCACTCTAAGTCACACACACACACACACACACACACACACACACACACACACACACACACCTATGCACATGCTTAAACTGTGTCCGGAGTTTCTCCCTTCTCTGTCTCCCTCTAGTCCTTCTCCTAGTGACAGGCTTAGCAGTGCAGTGATCCATGGTACTAGCAGCCTGTTTATCCAGGCTAAGTGCTCTTTGCTGTGCCACTCCACTTTTCTCTGTTGTCTCAGACCTGTTTGATTGATATATATTGCAGCCGGCAGGCAAAGCCACCCTCTGACCTTAAGATAATGGAAATAGTTTGGGAAGTAAAGGACAAAAGGCTAACTACTAAAATCTCCAGACCACTGTGTTCAGTAGGTTTGGGGGATGACATGGCATGTAAGATAGATGGAATTAGGGTAATTCACTGTTAAGCCCGGTCTATGCTGTGTGCTTAAATGCCTTCAATGTCCACTGCAAAGTAATGCTGATTTACTGATGGACAGGAAAAACTTTGGTGTGTGTGTTTGTGTGTCCATTTCCGTTAGAGGTAAAACATAGGTGTCATCTAATGATTGTGAATGAGTGTTGACTTAGCTTTTAAGATAAAAGTGTAAAAACAGACAACACAAATACACATACAAATGACCAGAAATCATGAAGCGACCATATCATTGTATTTGCACATTTTAGACCAATAATTACCATATATATTTTTTTTGCCATGATGTAGTGTTTTAAATAACTCGTTGTTTTACCTCCTTTCAGAGAGACAACGGTCTCCATGGTTTCTAAAAGCAAACATTGTCACATTGTGCAGAAAGAAAAGGAAACCAATGGCACCTTAATGAAAACCCACTTTCAAAAAAACTAAAACACTAGGATATGCAGTTATGTGTAGTACACAAGTATCAGCTAACATTAGAGTAATAAAGGCATTTTAACTGCATTATTACTTGTTAACTTAATATGGCATTCTAATGTGAAAAAAAGAACAGAATTATGAATGCATGGAAACATAGTCACTTTGTACATTGCTGATGTTTAGTTTTTTCCAAAGCCTTGAATGTAGTTAACCACCTGAGCCCGAGAATCAGAGTCAGAACACCTCAGAGCATCTCAAGATTACAGAAAGTAACTTATGTACATGACCACAGCAATATCGATCAGTATGTTCCTGCTACCTTAAGATTACGAGTCTACAGCCATGCTAGCAGTTCTGTGAAGCTATATTTAAAAACAGCTGTGCTTTGAGCTAAATGCTAATGTTAACATTCTCACAATAACAATGCTAACATGCTCTATAATGTTGACCGTCTTACTTTAGCATGCTGGCAATCACTAATTAGCATAACACAGAGTACAACTGAGGCTGATTGGAAGGTCAATAATTTTGCAGATATTTGATCATAAACCAAAGTATTGGACACAATTTGACCAGATGGTGGCACTACTTAAAATGTCTGGGGATCACCACAGTGATTGGCATTAAGGCGTAGATGTTAAGATATTTGACTGGATGAGTGTAAACATTTACCTGCTGGTGGCATTAGAGGGAAGGTCAAAGATTTACCAAAGTTATTAGGACTCATCATCTTGGTACCATGGATATCTGCGCCAAATGTAATGGAAATTTTAACCCAAATAAGCCAGAGGGGGAGTGTTGTGTCTTTAGCAACAGACAATGGTCTCCAGCTGACTTACTCAAAGGTTTTACTCCTACAATATCCAACATATCCAAATTAAATCCTGCGATTGTGATAGAAAGAGACACCTGAGATTCAACAGGATGTAAAGGTGAATATGTCTTTTCTGCAGAGTAAGTCATCCATGCAAATCATGATGTACCTGTGAATTCTATTAAATGTACGGACAACTAGATAGAACCACTCAGATATAGCAGAAACACTAAACCGTGACCCTTTATACAGTCCTGCTCAAGATCAAGAAGCTGTGAGACATTTGCAAGGTACAACATTTACTGTGAGACACACCAAAAGCCCCTCAATGCAGCCTATGTGCTTTGTTTGTGAGACAACCTGAACGTAACAAAGGAAAATCCACACAGCAGGACCCTGCAGTTACACACTGAGACTGAAAGACTTTAGATGCCTCCCAACTGTCCCCGTTGCTGGAGACCTTCACTCTACCAGCTGAAGAACAGAGGCTTCTGGGGCCCAATGCAATTGACAATGCAAGAGATGTGAAGCGATGCCTTAGGGGAATGCTGGCTTGGTTTCCAAGACAATGTAGCTATAAAGGGCTGATATGGACATGGTGCGGGTTTGCTGCTACATTGCCATATCAAACATATATATTGATGGCATTTGTAGACCCCTATATCAGAAGAAAGCAGTAGAAAGTACAAATGTTTGTGTTCTTGTAATTTATTACATCTTCAGTCTAAACAGTGGAAGTGAAAAACTATTTCTATACAGATTTATGAACTGACAGGAAATTCTAAGCAGCCACAAATGGAATAATAAAAGTAATCACTGTCAAATCCTATAGTACAGTTTAGCATTCCACATAATACATAACATCCAATGTGCAACACATGCTCAATAAAGCATGACATTTTGCAATGTAATTAGTTTTTTATTAAAAAGTTATATGATTCATGATTTTTGGTTCTTAACATGTAAAAACAAAGATGCAATACAATACAAGGGAGCCATTTCTTTATTTGAATACCATCCTCAATCCCAAAGACAAAATGTTGCAGATATTAAATTAGAATATATTTATACCTAATGAATGACACCCATGTTTACAGCTATTTTACATTACTGGAATATATATATATATATACTGTATATATAATTTTTTGTAAACTCCATTGTTGCACCATAAAATATGATACTTGAACATGTATACATTTTTACAGCTTATCGGAGTAGATGCTACATACAAGCGTTACAGAGATGTTATAAAATTATGAAGTGAGTGCTTTAGCAATTGTCAGCGATTGATATGACCCAGGTTATACCCAGCTTCCCCTCCCACCGCCCACCCACTCACAGCTAACATAGCCCTTCTCTTTAACTTAATGTCAGCAAGCTAAAGTCGCCTCTCTCTGAAAGCATTTATTTGTACATTGTAATTGCAATTCCAATGTCGAAGAATTTAAGATTAGCTTATGCTAGGTCATTCCCCCTCCTTGCATCCAGCCACATACAATGTTGCTTGCTGGCAAGGCTAGCAAGGTGAAAACATTATGTTTGTTACCTGACTCGTACAGAGTTCTGCTGGCTCGAGAAAATGTCTTGTGCTTGGCCGTGCAATCCGAGGGAGGTGGTCGCTTCTTTGGGGGCATTGTAGGGCCGTCTAACTTTTCATAGTGTCTTGGCGTCAATCTTGTATTTCTTCTCTTGTAATGTCGTGGCTCGTGGTGGAACTGCAGTAGGCCTACATGGTTGCGGTGGCAATTCATACATCCGATCTGCAGTCATGTAACCAATAGGAGAAGAGATCCAATAAGAACATAAATCTTATGTTGGGGGGGCTGACCTCCGTGAAATTAAACTAAGGTTAGAGATTATTATAAATGCTATGGACCGACTCCAATTATAGTAGTACGATTATAAAACAATTTAGCAATTATTTGTGTTAGTCAGGAGCTAGATACTTTATACTATTATAATTATACTATTCAGCCACTGGTTTACATTTCTGCTTTAGCAAACTATTTCAGCACAGACACAAAATATAAAAATTGCATCAGTGTTCATCTGTGTGTGTATTTCAGTC
Organism: Nannoperca australis; assembly: GCA_036023655.1. Taxonomy (NCBI): domain Eukaryota; kingdom Metazoa; phylum Chordata; class Actinopteri; order Centrarchiformes; family Percichthyidae; genus Nannoperca; species Nannoperca australis. The sequence goes on along the minus strand of JAVQJD010066552.1, from coordinate 47,897 downwards.
ACTAGCAGTCTTCTTCCTGAGTCATCAAAATAACCACTGAAATAAGTTCACCAAGTGAACATAGAGAGGTGAACCTGTTCTATCACATTTCCCCACAGGAAAGATGGGTTGGACTTCCAGTTATATAGGACACATTTGATCTGCAATCTCATCTCATATTCTGTTATATAATATCTCTGAGACACACACCAATATTCTTCTCAGTAACTGGTTCTTCTGCTCTCCAGTCTCTTGTCCATTTATTTCACTGTCTCCTTTCTTCCAGCTGAGCCCACAGGGGCAGTGACCTCATCTAAACCCAAACTCTGTGACCGCTGGGCTTCCTGTGTGTCTGAGAGGAGATGAGAGTGCCAGACACCTCTCTTATTAAACCTATGTGTTGCTATCAAGCCAGGGGGGTACAAGGCAGAAGCGGGTGGACTGGACCAAACTCAGTCTCCTTTGTCATCTCCAACATTACACTCTAATTGGCTCCCATAGGTCTTAAGCCTGCTGAAAAAAGAATGTGCACAAACATGCACATAAACACACACACACACACACACATTTAAAGTAATGATTAAAAGCTAACAATATTATTTAATTTTAGTAAAGAAAGTTTTCTAACTTTGTAGTGTTTATGAAGAGTGACTATGTGAAATATTAATATTAGAAGCTCATAAACTTTAAGTTCAGGCGAAACATTTTGTTTAAAAATCATTAAGTAGAGTACAACGCAATCTACAATTGCTTTGCCTGATGGTTGGCTACATTTATGTCTGTCTTTGTGATAGACTGCCCTGTATAATTGGCTTATACCATGAATCCAAGCAAGAAATATAGAAAATATTGTATTTGTAAAATTACAAAGTGTGACTATGTTCGGCCCAGGCTAGTCTTAAAAGTTTGTGAAAGCTATAATGTGAAATGTAGCAAAAATAACAAGCAGTTTGTTTTCATGAGCAGGTCCCCTGTTTTGTTTGTATATCTTGCTCTACTAGTGCTTCACTGTGACCTTGACCTTAGTAGGCACAGGAGAATGTAGGTAATGAAGGACTTTTTTTGTATTAAATAGTGAAAGTAGAGAGATGACCCAAAACGATTAGGAAGGGAGATGGGGAACAAAACACAACAGTTCACGGTCAGCGTCACAAGGCTGCCCAGCAATACACATTTCTGCTTTCACACTATTTCACTAATCAGCAGAAAGACAACAACGCACAAGAAAAATATTTAAATAAATCTGCTTTGCAAATTGTGTATGGGGAAGGAAATTCAACATGGTTGTTACATGCATTTTTGGTGAGAAACACTGAATGTAAATCTAGCTTTCTGTTTTCAAGAAAACATGGCAGGTTTCCCATCAGGATCTCTCACTGTGACATTCATCATGTTGTTTTAAATCATTTATCTTATCCCTAACATTAAAGGACGGGTTCACATTGTTCACAAGTATGTTTTACAACATTACTCACATATCCACGTACATTCAATACGTTTCTTTTTCTCTGTAAGTGTTCTTTGTGTCCACCCGTAGTGGCTGTGTATGGCCGTCTATGTTAGCCAAAGCTGTGTTTAAAATGCATGACAGTTTTAAAACAAGTAGATAAAGTAGGTATTATTATCATATATAATCACTTCCACCAAGATTATACCAGTATTACATATGAGTTGTGACAAGAAATTACTTTCCATAGCATCATTAAATTACACGAACCCACAGTTTCATGTCAGAACATGAATGCAAACAGTTTGAAATGCCTACACTCCACGTGTCTTTTTTTCTGTTCTCAGTGACTTTCTTTGTTCCATCATGTTCTTTGTGACTTTCTTTGTTCCATCAATATGACACTCATCCCTGAAAAATGAATAAAGTGGCATCATTTAGGAACCTTGCAAATTATACTCCATTTCTGCTCACCGTCGACCGAGTCCCCCAGGTTTTATATGACCAGCCTCGTCAGCTAAATCATCCTCTCTCTAACACAGCCTGCCATCAACCGTATCCTGATGGCACATTCACAGACTATAGATTAATTCACTTTCTCATATAACAATGTTTAATTACACAGCCTTCAGAGCAGCACCATCACAGGCGGAGATTTATGTGTGTTTGTCTGGAGATATGAAGTCTATATAACAGTACGCTGTCATATTCATCATCCCAATAGATGAAACTGGGTTTAATTCCTCCCTCTGTTGGGATGTAATTACAGAGGTTTACTGAGATGGAGAAGAATTCTGACAGAAATGCACACACTTACGCTCAGAAATACACATACTACACTCACACATCAGACATTCACACAGATGAGAATTTTGTTCTCTGCTGTGCTGTTTTCATGCACCTACTTCTGCCAAAAATGTGTGCCCAAAATAAGTATTTTATTGCGTTTACGCATTCCCATTGGAATACATTCTTATAATTGTGATTCAGAAAACACAGATTTGTATCTGGCTAATCCTGTTTACATCACTGCAAGTCTTTCTTTTGGACTATTTTGGGCACAAGTGTCAGATTAGAGCAAATAAACAGCTAATTTAGAAGGAAATAGTTTTGAAAGTCTCGAAAGAACTTTTGGAAGACATTTTTCCAGTTATTAATTATTATCTTGCTGATGCCAATCTTGAATAGCCATCTGAACACTTAGTGGTGTTTAAGCACACTCTCCAGCAGCTCCAGTCTCTTCCTTGGCCTTGGCTAATTGGTGTAAGTGTTGCCATTGATTGCAGATGAGAGGCCACTGTTTGTATTCAGACACAAAGGAGACTGAGGGCTGGTGGAGAGAGAATGTTTGTTATTAGTTTTTGTATGACTGAGAATGTGCTCTTTCTCGCTCTCTGTGAGTGTGTGAGGTTGTGTGAATGGGTCAGCAGGGAAGAGAGTGAATAGACAGTCATGCTGTACTTCTGACATATTGTCAAGTGACTAGCTACACCCCCCACACATTCTACCATCACCACCACCAAGCTGTCATAGCTATCAGTTACATTTTTTATGCCTATCAATCACTGGTTCTCCCTATGCCAATCACTCCACATCTTTCCCTGGATGTCTGTCAATCTGTCACTGTTTTTTTTCTCTCTTATTTTCAGATTTTCTCTTTCCCTGTAAATCCTATATTGGGTCATTGTATGTCCCTATAATGTCCCATCTCAGTCCCACAGACATAAGCAAACAAACACAAACACTGTTTGTAATAGTCGTCCACTGTTTCAGCAATAGTCTCATATCATATTGTTAAAATTGCTATAGCTGAAAACAGGAAATTGTATTAAATGGTGTTAAGGTGTTTTCAGTGGGCGAAATAAAGAAATATAAAAAGAGGAACTAAATTAATGTTACAAATACATAAATCAATAATCAAAACAGGCAGAAGCTCCACGTTTTCAGTAAATAATTTTCACTTGTGTTTCCTGCTCAGACAAACTCAATAGACATGCACTCACACCTCTACAAAACTATACGTAATATTACGCACAGCGTGGATACTTTCATTAACTCACTGGGATTTAACTGTTAACTGACCTTGTGAGCTTTTCTGACACGATAAGCTGTTTAGATTCACAGTTTATACACAGCATCATGAATAGCAGCAGAGTCTGCGCTGTAGAATTACACCGCGCACCAAGCCATAAGCTGCCTGTGTGTTGTCATCAGTCACATTTTCTGTGTTGCTCCTCAACTTTCAATATTTAAACATGAAAATACATAAGATAAATAATAAATAATTAGTTTAATTTTGAGACCCCCTCAAAATTTGATTTAGCTGTTTTTGGGGGTCATAATTAATTACGGCATCCGAGAACCCCCATATTTTGCACACTGGGTGTTTTAAAATTAAAAAAATGGCCAGACTGGTTCAAGCTGATAGAAAGGCGACAGTAACTCAAATAACCACTTGTTACAACCACTTGTGCAAAAGAGCATCTCTGAACGCATAACACGTCTGATGCTATCGTGTCAATATGGACCAAAATCTCTGAGGAATGTTCCCAGCACCTTGTTGAGTCTATGCCACAAAGAAGGAAGGCAGTTCAGAAGGCAAAAGGGGGTCCAACACAGTACCAGCAAGGTGTACCTAATAAAGTGGCCAGTAAGTGTATATTAGCTATTCAGAATAACAAAGAGAGTTTTACATATTAAGTTAAGGCAAAATTGAAAGTCATTGTATGCAATATAACTGCACTATTATGAGATTATCTTGATTGAAATCATGATTTGTTCTCTTGGAGGTATAATATTGTCTTTTTTTGGTTCATTATTGACAGGCACAGTTGTCTTACACTCATTACTGTGAATAAAAAACAGTATTGGTGCATTGGTAGAACAATAAAAAGATTCTAAAGACAAGATTAGTCTATTTCACCATAGCTTCCAATTACAGCAAGTTTAAAATTGGACCCAGGTAAGATGGCTGCCATATGGTTCCATTCTGTAATGGCAAGTTATTATTATATGTCACATCTGCTGTTTCATATCTACGAAGGAGTCGTTGCCCAATTTTGGGGAGTTGTGCATCAAGAGCAGAAAGGCAGCATTCGGTCAGTCATTATATCTATGGGTGATCACGAAGTTCCATGTGAGGGTTGAACAGGCTCACTTTGACTGTGTAGGCATTTATATGCAAAATTTCAGTGCACTCAATTTCAAAGATAAGCAGCTATGCCTGCAGAGCCCTGTTAGAGGGAGAAGTCTGTGAATGGAACTCTTCATCTGTTAATTATTTGTGATTGTTGCCAAAAGTGATTGGCTTGTATACATGTGTCAAAGTGGGCACACACACACACACACAAACACACAAGCAAGCACAGAGAGCTGGAAAAAGGGAGTGTTGGCTGATAGTGGCGCTTGCTCCTTTGTGGGCAATGGGATCTGATAGATGTGAGAAAGAGAAGGATTTTCATTTACTTCCCGCTATGGGTTTAGAGGGGTAATGTGCATGTGTGTGCATGGGGGGGAGATAGGGGCATAGAGGATAGAGGGGTGTATAGGAGACAGAGAGAGATTGAGAGGAAAAGTGGGCAATTATTGGAGGATTTGTTGCATGTGTGTGTGTGTGTTTCAGACAGTGAACTTGATCATGTTTCTGCACAATTAGATTTTTCCAACAGCCACTCACTTCTAGTTCCATCATACTTAAGAGTGCTTTATTGGAGACACACAAGTAGAAAAACAATAATAACTATAAACAGTGTTAGCAGTTACTATCATCAACATTTAAGGCTGACCAGGTCATTAATAACCCTATTGAAACATTACCATGCACCTTCTTACAATAAGGATTGGCCTTTGTGGATGAGTAATCTTTACAAAATGTTACTCAGATCCCCTTAAACTGCACAAGAGCGTGTGAACGTACAACTGTTAAAAACACCTTAATACCAGTTCAGTCTACCCATCTTCAGAAATTTTTAATTGTCTTTTTTTGACCTGCAGTTCGAACATCACCCTATAACAGCTGGAACATTATACATCCCCTAACATCGCTGCCTTCCATTTGACCCTCAAGAAAAAAAAGTATCTTGTACACGGATACAGTTTGTGTCACTGGAAGATGACTATGAAAAATAGGTAAGTTTAAGTTTAGAGCATTAGAACCTTAAAAAGGAGCCATTATTTAATTTCAAGGTGTTGATTTAAATGTCAGCCTTTGTCTAATTCAAGTTTCACACTGTATTCATTTCAAATAACTCAATTTAATATGTTACACACTTTCAGGTCCAGTCTAGCCTGCACCAGTCTTCTTACATAACTTTTAGACAGGTTTTAGAGATACTTCATTTTCCCAGAAATAGAAACTTGGCAGAGCATTGTCTTTGCCTCTCTCTGCCTGATGGAGAGAGTCACTAACTGCAAATGTCGCAGCTCTCTCACGAGAGCCATTTAATTGATATGTATTGGAATGCACCTTTGTAGTGTCTGTCTAAAAGGGCAAGAAGAAGTTTGCTATATGCGTGTGTGGGGTGTGTGTGTGTGTGTCTGTGGAATGTGTTCAAACAAATGCACTAGAATAAGAATAAGAGGAGAGAAATTTGCACGTTATTATCATTATTTCTCCCGATTAAGTATCTTCTCTTCTTCTTCTTTTATTATTATTGTATACTGTATATTTTGCTTTTATTTAAATCTTTTTTATTTTTCTGTATATGTATATAGTGCTATTGTTGGCACCCACGCACCAAAACAAATTCCTTGTATGTGAATTCATACTTGGCAATAAACCATTCTGATTCTGATTCTGAGGTGCTATTTCAACACTCCTTACTGTGTGTGTTTGTTTTGTTTTGTACACGCTCTGTGCTGATGGCAGTGTGTGGTGCTTTAAAGGTCTACTCTCTAAGATCAATGTTTGTTTGTTTGCCTGGTGAATTATTAGTTACTTGTAAGGAAAGTGAGGCATTCTTCTATGAAGGTGAGCTATCCAACCTTGCAGATTCCCACTAATGATATAGGCAGAGCCTCCACCCTTAACAGGCCCTTAGAGTCTTGATACTTTCCATATGGTTATAACCAAACCAGGCTTGAACTGTTTGTGGTGTGGTGTTATGAGATTCTAGATTTTAAAACTGAAATAGAGTAATATCTCCTTGAAGAGAAAGTTTGTGCTTAGAGTCTACAGCTAACCCTTCGTTGAATAATAGAAGAGCAGTCCTTGGTTGAAGACAACTCAATGCATAACTTTTCTTTAGGAGTCAATATACCTCTGTGTTTTTTCTCTCAAAGGAGGTATCACACTAAAAAAACATTGATTTAGTCTCTCAAGGATACTTAGCATGTGTGCACCAGCATTAAGGCTGAAAGAGTGAATATGATGGAAAGCAGTGTGTCAGGACCAAAATTGAAATATTGTATCCAAAGAGGAGAGAGATAGGTTGTGGTGAATGCAATGATGTAATGATATATAAAGATAGTAAAACAACTGTATCTGTGTTCTTAGCTATTTGACTATCTGTGTTCTTAGCTATTTGCTATCAAAGTCTTCAGGTCAGTCTCTAGTTTGGCATGTGAATGAAGCACGAGGGACATCTGATGGTAGACTGAGCAGCATATTATCCTATCCAAACACACACCATGGATGAAGAGAAGTCCCACCGTGCAGACCTGTGCTAGACAAGAGACAACAGAAGGTGGATAGGTTGAAGTGAGGACAAAACGAGGTCCTAACATTGTAGGCAGTAGGGCGGGAAATCTAGAGGACAACAAGCTCATGGGATGTGAGTGTTTGTGTGTCTCCTTACGCGTGTGTGTGTGTGTGTGTATGGGTGGATGCATATGATCTGGGATAGCACACTTTGTCCACCATCTGGGCACTAAGCAGCTCCAAGCCTGAGCACCAGGGCATGGGGGAGGGGGGGGGGGGGCACTGTAGTCCTACACCCAGGCAGAGGGCTTGTAGCCTGGGGAGCCATCTGTAAGAGATGACCTGTGGAACTGTGGTTCAGACATTCACAGTGTGATGGCGGAAAACAGACGGAATCACTCAATGGTTTCTTCCTATACCAACCAGCACACATGCACATGTGCTAAAACAAACTGTGTGTACTCAAACACAAAGGCACACACACACACACACACACACACACACACACACACACACATATTCTAATGTCCACATTGTAATGTCTGTCACATTGTCACAAAGCAAGATGGCATAGTTGATACACAGTGAGAGAATTTATTTGTCCTGATTTTCCTGTGTCCCGGAATGGAGGGTTGTACATTCATCTAAAAATCATCTGGAATTTTTACTCAGACAATGTCTTATGTGTGTCTGTGTGAGCAATAAACAAAAAGTCACAATTGACACACACGCATACACACATACAGCAGAAAACTTGTAAGGGACACTATCTATCTTGCATGATGCCCATCTAACATTGTGACTAAGCAACAGAATACCTAGAATACCTAATAACTAAGTTAAAACTGCCAAAAACTGTATTTATTTACCATCAAACAAGTGTTAATGAAAGCCAGTGTTGGGTGTGTCACTTGAAAAAATATAATCAATTACTTATCACTGAGCTTTACTGGGATTAGTAACTGCCATGTGATTAATGAATTTTAAATTGTAATCCCTTACACTAATCATTACTGAAACAAGCAATCACATTGCTATAAGTATCCTTATGTATTACTACCCAACACTGATAAAAGCCAGCAGGAATATTTACAAACATAAACAGTGTCACAAATATATGGAACGGAAAGAGCAAAGGACCCAGTATAAAACCCTGTGGAATCCCAATATTACATACAAAGAGGGGAATGTTGTTTGCTCCCCAAAATTATGATGCAAAATTATCATCCTAAAATGCTTGACAAGGTAAGATATAAGATAAGGTTCATTTATAGTTTTGATTTCAGCACAGTGCTCCTTGTGTCAGTGCAAATGTTCTATATCTTTCAAACATCTGCTCTACCTCCTGCATTAGTGATATCACACTTTGTACGAAACACATTATAGTGAAGCAAGGCTGCGGGAAGCATGAAACTATGACTATGACTATGATGGCTACACAAGTGTGTCATTTTGCCTGCAGACATACTTATGCAAGTCATGCTTTTATATGAGCAAAATGCCAACAAAATTATAATTTGCAGACAGGGGGAAAGAAAGAGTCTTGATGACTTAAATACAATAATTTATGAGCCTATTCATTCAGATGATATGGTTATTTCAGAGGCAATAATTATAATTGTCAATGAAAAGGATTTTATCTTGAATATGTAAATTAATCATTTGGTTTTAAAAGAAGTTAATGGCCTTATCACTGGACCCCCACCCTCACTGACAGAAAATTATTGTTTACCGGCTATAAGGTTTATAGCTGAATATAGAGTTCGATCTGTAAATGACGGTCTAATCCTTGTCAGTAGATTGCAAAATGAGAAAGGATAAGGAAAGGATGAGGGCTGGAGACCCTTTTTGGCCTCTGAACAAGTGGCCATTTTGAGTATGTTTGTGTGTGTAAGTGAGAGAGAGAGAGAGAGAGAGAGAGAGAGAGAGAGAGAGAGAGAGAGAGAGAGAGAGAAGGGATTGGGTTCTTCTTTGCCTCTTTCCATTTGGCCATATTCATTCTCCATTGAAAATGAATCATCCAATCATCCAAAATGAATCAACAGACGTGTGTTTCATATTACACACGTCTTGTTTTCAAAGAATTATTTAACAGTAAAAAGACTAATGTGCGTGTTATATAGCAAAAACAGTCCCACTAAATATTGCTTGTCACCCAAAGAAGAAGGGAAAACATTTTTAAAAAATCCATCATGAGTAACGAGACCACCCCTCAAATAAAAGACCATGGTTTATGGCCCCCATGTTGGCACTTTTCCTTCACTGCTAGCGGTAGAGCAGAATTACACCTCCTACAGAATAATCTTGAAGGTCTATTTTCATACCCCTACATTTGTACATTCAAATGTGCAATAGTGTGGATTCAGATCAGTCCCAATATTAATGAATGCACACAGAAGGATTCAAAAATGTATGTCAGTAATTATATATACATTCATATATAAATGACTCTCCACATGTAAAAAAAGAAAGTTCACAAATGTGTTTCTGATGCACACACAAATATTTCTTTTAAATAAATGTATAGATTTATATACAAATGGTTGAACCTGTATTTACAAACTGACTGTCATGCGTGAACTTCACTAGTTGGATTGGTTTTGGATGAACTGTTTTGCAAATTTAGAAGTAAAACTCACACTGTCCCTGTGTCCACTAGAACTAAAGGTTCTGGTTTTCACCTGAATGAATGGAAAAACGATTGCTATTATTTTGTTTTCATTATTCCAATATGATGTATCAAGCACTCCTTTTCTGAAAACAGCAATACAGTAACCACAGGAAGTTACTGCTAGCCAACTATCGATGACAGAGACATACCTAACATAGACACTGCTGATTAGTTGTTAACTTTATCTCACTGACTGTGTTCAGAGCTCATTAATTTAATTTTAGCTAAGTTACTTAAAAGTTCTCAAAAGATCCTTGGAAACCTTTTAAACCACTCCTGCAGTATTACCCAATTCTCTGGTGTTTGTATGCAATGTGCTCAGTATGTTTTAACTTTGGTTTATAAACATGGTGTGTCAAATGGAAAATAGATTTCTAGTAATGAGTAAATCAAATATGAGACTAATGGACCAGTGAAAGCAGCTGTGTGTTACAGTCCATTCTCTACAACATCCAATGTATAGATTCAATAACTGAATGTAAAGTTTGTGGATTTTTAAATGATGACTGCAAAAGACCTTTTTGTTTTTCATTTGCTGTTTATTTGTAATTTAATAAGTATAATAGAGTATAACAAATATTGTGTTTACATACATCTGCAATTAAATTTAAAGTGCTCCCTGTGCCCACACACACACACACACACATACACACAAGCCACCATCAACCTTGCCTCCTGACCTAGATGCTACAAATGAGCACATAAGTAATTATTAGGGTAACTTAGAATAATAGTGTAAACCTCTACTGCAGAGACAACATAACATTCAGAGTTATTCATGGGGGACTCTGGCTAGATAAGGGGGATCAGACTATGGCCAGAGCTTCTCTCATTATGCTCTCATTTCAAGGTTTGGGAGCACAAAATAAGCCACATGCACCAGTAATATCACTATATTTGGTCTCTATTTTTTAATTCATGAAAGTCCTAAAGCTTTTTTAAAAAGTCTTTTGTGTGCCATTAAATTACAACATGGCCATATTGGTGGGTAAATTAGTTTGTTATCAAAGAAGTGTTGGCATTATATTTCACAAACCATATTTATTATATATGCATCCATTCTTATATAAATGGATACATCCCTCAAGACAGTGCCTCTACTACCAGTGCAACAACTCACCTCCTGCTTCTATAAATTGCAAAAGGGGTAAATACATAAAAGTGGTGTGTGAATGAATACTGGTGAGCCAGAAGGGGTAAATCAATATTCAATATGGCATTTAGGCTCTTTTAACCAGTGGGGTGGCTCAGTTTTTTTTTATGTGTAAATATGAGTAGGGCATGGAGGCTTGTTGACGCAAGCGTGATCACAAGTGTTTGTGCAAGTGTGACCACGCGTGTGTGTTTAGTCTACCTAACTGGAGTACTAATTATGTGAAACTGCTGCTCTTCACATTGAGCAAAAGATGTCTGTGTGATCTTGGATCCCTCCACTCCTCCTGAACAATACTTCAGAGGCCAAGATTGTATGATAACAACTATCTTAATGGTAACTGTTATCCTTCCCCTTTAAAGCCCCTGTATTATATCATATGAATATTATCATCATGTCTCTCCTTCACCTCTGCCATTTCAACATCCTCTTCACTGTGTGTTTGTGTGTGTGTGTGTGTGTGTGTGTGTGTGTGTGTGTGCAAGCGTTTGTAAAACAGTCCTGAATGAAGGATATAACTATACAGGGGTTTAAACCAGACACATTATCATTCCTAGACTGTTGCTAGAGGGTAGATCATCACCTTCCACACTTCCAGGACAAGAAGAGAAGGGAGCAATACAAAAGCAGAGAAATAAAGTCTGTCTATCTCTGTATCTTTGACTATATAGGCATAAGTCCCTCTCATCTGCATCATATGTCTCAAACTGTGCCGCATGGCTACGCACACTCCCAACAACCCCTCTCCAAACACACACAGACCCAATAACAGTAACATTTATTTATTTTTATTTTGTAACTAACTAAATAACCTTCTTGAAAGCTAATTAGTCCAGACTTGTAGTACAGTAACAATAATAAATTTGCTGCCAGCAGCAAACAGAAAAACAAAAAACAACAGAAAAAGAAATCATCAGGCTAACAACAATACATATATCACATTTGCAGATTCTCCACGTGAACCAATTTACTGGATTTTTTTAAACTAGTGTGACACTTTCTTTAACAATAAATGCTTTGCGACAAATAGCCAAGGAAAAAAAGGCAATTAGTAAAGAGGATTGTTCTAAAACAAATTTCCCAGTCAAAGATAAGTTTTGTGAGTAGCAATTACTTAATTAATTAGCATAAATTATTCACATTAAGTACACAACCACAATGTTTTTATCATGAACGGGGTTGCAGCAGCAGCTGTGTTTTGGTAACGTCCACATTTGGCTTTCAGACTCAACTGCAGCAAATGTGCAAGTGATATTCCACTGCCATTGAAGCAGTACCTAATTATGGCAGAAGATTGGCCTGTATCTCAACGTTTTAAATAAGGTGACATAACAGGAGGTGAAACACATTCCCACTTATTGCTTCTTATTCTACGTGACAATTATGGTTAATAACACTGTAGTTAGAGGCTGGCGTAGGCATATTGTACCTGCACAGTCTTATTTCTGCCTGTAGTCATAATGGATCATTCAGTAAATTCGCTTGAATCTAACATTGGTTTATTTTTATCATATTTGTCATACTGTCTGTTACAATAGCATACAGCACACAGCTTTGATACATTAATGATCATCAAATATATATCACCTTTTCCTATCCTTTTAACACTCCACTCAATATAGCTGAGTCAGAGTCAGCATACAGTAGATACTGAGCCTGCCTAAATTGCTAACCACAGTTTCTTAATCACTGCAGATTTGGCTTAGTTACTAAAAGCTCTGACATTACACTGTATTTTCAGAGATGAGGACATACAAAGGGCACATCATCTATCCCCTTTTTACACCTACACTGAAACCATTTAACAGCAGATTCACATTTACATAAATTGTTACAGGAGTGTAATTTGTGGAAGAATTAAAAAAAGAGAGAAGGTAGGTGTCACCACAACCCCAGGGAATTCACTCAATGCTTTTGCATCTCTTTACCAGTTTGCTCTTTCTAAAACACTATTTTGAGGGAAATTGTTCTTAAGCAACATATTGATCTCCTTGCTCCTCATATACTTCTGCTATCAAACTTTTAGTATCAGCCATATTGTATTCAACTATAAACGACAATCTGCTGAAGTGTTGATCTTGTAAAATGTTCTTCACCCATAACTTTGACAATCTGCTAGCAGAACGCCAACCTGTACATCTGCTCTCCGTCTACACAAGGTTATTGGGGAACCTTTTATGTAAAACTGACCTTCACACAGGCAGTTTATTGGCCTGTTAGACTTTAACATTTTCCTAAGTCACAATCTCTCAGAGTGTACAAACCGTTACATGGTAATAACAGCTAAAATCACTGGAAAAAAGAGACAACTTGCCAGTTAGTTGTGCCTTGCAAGTGCCTTATACTGAGTACCTCCTTTAAATAATGCAAGTGACTAAGATAAGGCTAGTTGGTTTCCTCATAAAACTGTGGTTAATAAAAATTACTATTTTAATGCATCCCAAACCTTATGTACATTTGTTTTCACAAACCCCCTCTTTTACTTTAAAATATCATTGTTTATCCATGTTAAATATGTATGAAATTCATGATCTGTTTTCTCTCAGCTCCTCTCTCTCCCCGAGGGCTCCATGTTTTACCTTTGCGATGCTATAGAAGGTGCCAAGATTTATGCCACATGTTTTGTTTAATTTCCTACTCTGTAACACCAAGTTGAAAATATATGGTAAATGCACTCTTTCATCTTTAGGTCTATTACACACACAATATCAAATCTGCTTTGATATTTCAAAGAGGATAAAAAGGCCCATTGGGTAACTGCTTCATTGCAGTCAATGCCTATGTTTACATAAGCTTTAATGGTAAGAATTAATGGATTTTATGGCATTGACATCAATACACTGGAACATACTACACAGAGTAGTACGGTCAACTATGTTTCAAGGTTTATAGAAGGTCAATGAGTGATTTAAAAGTGTCCCTATCTAGGGGTATGCAAGACACAACATGAAACAACATCAGACTTGTTTTCCCCAAGTCCCAAGCAGACACAGAGACAGATTGCTAGAGTAAAACTTCAGGTAACAAAAATAGATGAAAACAACTATGAACCAAATTAAAGAAACCAAATTACAATAACTGACCTCCCTAACTTAAAGCATCTATAATCAATATATTTATGTTAACAAAAGGGTCACAAATGTGAAAAGGGTCACCTTTATTGGTGATCCAAATAAAAAAAGTTCAACATATTACCTTAAATGGTGGCAATGTGACAGTAAATGTTATTTGCTTGTTTTTGCTGTTCTCAATCGGCCAAAAAGTAGGTAATTGCAGGTTTCCTTACATAAACAGGAGATATCAAGAAAAATTGAGCTGACAGACCCATTTTGGTGCCTATTATTGTGCCCTTATACAGCGTCATCAGCTATCACCAGGAAGTAACAAATCACCAATGACTACACAGAGCAATCCCCTTCTAGTTTGGCTTGCCACAAATTTGCATACACGCTTACGCACACACAAATGTCACAGCTCAAATCTATTCAGTCCTGTGATGAAGGAGCGAAACAGATCATAGCTGGAAGAAAAAGAAAAAAAATGTTGGTACTTATTTCATTATGGGTACACAACACCATGCCAGCTCATACATTCCAGTTGCTTCAGGTGTTTGGTTTACTGTTTTTTCCTTCCTCTTCTCAAGCAGGTCAATCTCCTCTTTTAGATTGTTTTGTTTGTTTTACTTTTTGCACAAGGCACTAATTTTAGTTTAAATGACTTCAACTCACATTAAGTAAAAGTTTCTTGCTCCTCATAAGAGAAAGTTCACTGAATATGCCATCACCAGCACCAAAAAAGTGTTTAGTCATCATTAGATGGGGAGAGACAAAAAAAAAAAGACTTAGTCATAAATAGTCAAATATGACTGTGCTATATAGCTTTTAGGTTTCATTTTAGAAGCTGAGTCAGTGTGAAACAGGTTGATAAGTAAAATAGACAGACACAAAACATTTTCTCAATTCAATGAATGTGAAACAAGCAAGTATTGTAATTTGTTATAATGGCAACTATGGTTCTGTAGAACCAAATACAAAAGCAAAATGTAATAACAAGCCCAGCATTATGGAAGCACTGAAATATGGTATTTTCAAATGTCCATATTGTCCCGGTCATTCCTGATAAGATCTCATTGTCAGCCGAATGTACAAAAAAGTGTCCACATTTGATGAGTTTCAGTCAAATCTTCTGTATGAAAATACTCATAGAAAATTGTACAACCACTCCTGCAGCACAATCCACCTCGCCACTGTTGTCACCGAATGAGACTAATGGCAGGATGTGGCATTGACGCCACATCTGCCAGCAAGGACACTCTTCAAATCATGTACATTTTACAGCTGATATTATCTTCTGCCTGTGATGTTTGTCATTTCAATCAGTCAAAGCAATGGTAAGCTAAAAATGAGAAGCTTGCTACCTGAATGTGAATTAAAATGTATGACCTGATTATGGTGCTTGATAAAAACATCAGGGGAACACCAAAGTTATCACAATTCATTCTGAGGGGAACATGAATGTCTATACCAGATTCGATGGGTTGACATTTTTGGCCTTTCCCATCTAGTAGTTGTCAAGATATGTCACTGTACTAGACCCAAACCTGTTGATGGTGTTAGATGAAAAGTCAGGGGATAACCAAAGCCAGTAGGGCACACTGTCTAAGAACTATGAATATATGCCAATGTTTGTGACAATCCATATAGTAGATGTGACAATATTTCACAGAATAATTGAAGACTTTTACCTGCTGGTGTCAAAATCATTAGGATTAAGTCTCTGAGGACCTTAAAAATCTATATCATATTTCACAGCTATCTGTCAAGACATTTTACACAAAACCTATAACCTCATGGTGCTACAGGAAAAATCAGGTGATCCAAGTTGTTAGGGTTCATTATTTGGAGACCATGGATATCTGCTAAATATTCATGCAATATTTGTTGAGATAGTCTGGACCAAAGTCTCGGACCAACCAACCAACCAACCCACCAACATTGCCAATCTTAGAGCCTTGTTGCTAGAAAAATCAATACACCTTTTACCTTCAAATATTAAATCAAATGTCTGCTATTGAACAGTCATTACTAACATGACTAAATAAGCTTATTTTAATATACTTCTATAGTATGGTTTTAATATAAAGAAGCGGATAAACTGAGTTTTGGTGGTTTATATTACCCTCCAACAGAACAGAGTAAACATGAAGCTAAAGTTGAATGTATTGCACCATTGTGACAAAAACAATTAGAATGCTGCAGATTTGAATCAATCATTCAATCACTTTTACTGACCACGTCTACTGTGGCAAAAAACTCTCCAAACATTAGGATGAGGAGATTCTGACCAGTGTATGCAGACAATAAACAAAGTGGTTGACCAGCCAATGGAGGTGAGTGAGGCGTTGGACTGACTCACTGTTGACCTTTCTGCAGCATTGGATGAGAAGTTGTGTAACACTGAATGAATACTAAGATGCAGGGCTTTATGAAACATTCATTTTCTCAGAAGTGAAGAGAGTGTTGTGTTATAAATATCAATTCATTTTTAGTATATTATTGTGGCAATAATATGTTTGATTGGTTATCTCTGCAGCAGTACGCAAAATACACCTATTGCATTGGGTTTTTATTTCTGTGTTACAGTAAAGGGCCAGTTCGCCCAGGCATGCAGATGCTTTTCAGATATTTTTCAAACCATTTAAAAATGAACCTTTTAAATCTGCATGGCTGGATATACTGGATGTATACATAGCATAGTAAGTTAGCCATTCATACTGTATGTGTTTTTAGGGAGGGACAAGGTAAAAATGCAACAAAAATTCTGGTATAGACTTCAGTAGCATCTCTATACTGTATGTCAACTGTGCAGTTTTGTTGGCACTATTGGCCTTTCAATTTCACCTACGGCTGCATAGTCTGTCTTGCAGGACCATGAATTAGAGCACCATTTCTTGAGAGCTGCTGAGATAAAAAACCTTGGAACAGCCACCCCATATCCAAGTTCAGACAGAAGATGACAGACCAAAGGTCACCAAGATGAAAATGGGTTGCATTGCTCATTCAAAGCATGCACAGCTGAAAGTGACTGCTTGGAGCAGTGACTTTGTGATTTTCTAGAACCTTTGTCTCAGGCGCTATGCAGAGGCCTGAATGCTAAAGCTAGAGTATATTGCTGAATATGGTGTGTAAAAGACTTCCAGTTGAAATGACCCAACAACCCAAAGATGATGAGATGTCCTTTCTCTGCAGCTGCTGCTTGTTCAGCAGGTGAAACAGGTAAGCCCGTCAACTCAAATCTTCATTGAAATCAGTGCACTTCACTCTAAGAAAAACACAAATGTGAACGTGTTCTCATATTTCTTGTTTTCTTCCTTTTCTCATTTCTGCTTCAAACATGTCACCGTTTTCTCACACAGACGCTCTCAAAGCCTTGCGATTTTTATTGCCTGTCTTGCTGCATGAATAATATCCCATTAAACCTGCAGTGACAGTTGAACTAAATCATGGCCCGGCTTTAAGGAAGCCATTGACAAAGAAGAAAGCTAAGTCCTTACAATTTTCTGGGGCCAGATGGGTGCTGATGGAGTGTGAAGCACTTAAGAAGCTAAACATGGTGCCCTTTTACCTTTTACAATAATTCAAAGTGGTCTGTTTGAGAGCCTTTCACAGATACTCTGCCTATCTTTCATCGGTTGCAGAATATCTATGAAAAAGAAGAAAGAATTGAAAGTGTTGATATTCATTCAAAAGCATCACCAGATGTGTCTGTGTATACTTTTTATTCAACTCACATTTGTGTTGTTTTGACTTCTTATTATTGTGATCTGCTGCATGTTAGACTTGATATATGCATGTATTGTGATCACACATTTGTCATTTGTTTGAGCGATTATGAATTGTTGTGTTATTATTTGAAAGTTTGAAAAGCTAAATATATTTGTGACTCAGGCAGTTTTCAAACAAAATTAGGCTACAGATTGTCGTGGTTCGGTGAGGGATTTTGTGTGAAATCAAAACTATTGGAAAATGTATTTTGCAGTAACAAAGTTTAGGTAGTGAGATTAAACATTGTATTAGAAATCAGTGAAAGACTGTTCCTAATTCCTAAACTTAATATTTTGACTAGGCAAAATGTCATCACTTTCCAGAACTGTTATCTGTGTAAACATATCAGTGTATATGTGTATGTAGTGCATGTGTATGCGTGTTTGTGTGGACAGTGAGATGAAAAGAGTAAGGGATAGCTGGAGATGTTTGTAGAGGCTGCACTCCCACTCAATCACAACAGGGGGTCCGTAGCTTCAACTCTACCTTAAGAAGGAGGACATATCTATATGCACAACTCGTAGGCTTATGGAGTATTCAAGTTTTTCTTTTGCGTGTGTCTGTAATGGTATGAATATGTGTTTATATTCCAGCACTGAATGTTGGTTTGCAAGTTTGAGTGGAATTGGTGCAATTGGCAACACAGACTAAATGATGAGGCTGGTAAAATAATTAGCTGTGTGGTTGTTCCCATTTCTGTTTGCTAGATGTAAGCTATAAGAAACTGACAATAAGCTACACATATAGTTACGTTTACAGTTCAGCCTTCAGCCTAAGATCTAGCTCTTAACAAGACATCTCTCTGTCACCATAAAATTGGCTCATTGCAGTATTTTGTGGCTCATTTACTAAAGTCCTGGTTTATGATTAATGACATGTAGTCTTAATGGTTGACTCTGTTATTCATCCAGTGATGTTACTTTAAAGTTTTTCAACTTTAATATCAAATTTATTTGATCTATTTATATGAATCTATCTGCAATATGTATGTGTCTATTGTGCATATCTATACATTGTGTATACATTTATTACATTGCGATCTCATGTGATCAAGCATATCTGCGTTTGTAGTTTCATTCTTGTAAAAGCCATAATTCAACAACGATGCACAATAAAGCACTTACACAGCAGGTATACATTTCAAGAGTAGATTAGGTGTTGGAGTACGTAGCTGTATACATTAGCATGTTCATGAGGAGAAATTGAGTGACATTTGGCAGCTCAAGTACCTCTTGTTTGGAATAGCTGTGATTTTGGGTGGGTGTCGACTGAGATTTCATTCTACGTTAGTCTCTGTTTTGATTCTGTTGCAAATGGAAGAGCTGATATTTTATGTGTAATAAATGCTGGAAATAAAATCACTAATATGTTGTTTTCCCCATAGTGATTGTAATAAATCTCGGTATTTCCAGCCACAAAAGGCCATAGAGAGGATGTAAAAAGACCAATGTTTAAAGACCCCTGTTGCAAAATGTAGAAGCATGTGTCACTGCCTGATCGGTCCAGCTTGATACGTCTGCTCCCGCTGCTTCTGGCCTGCAGGGATGACAAGCTCAATTAATTTGGCCTGAAAGTTGTAAACTGAAAATGTAAAACCTGCAAATCAAACATTAAACAATACATACGAAATGGAACTTTGCCATGGTTGAATTAGAAAGTTATTGAAAGTGATGATTCCTGACCGCTTTTGAAGCTGGATGACTTCATGACTTTAGATTTATAACCAGTTATGTCCTGGTTTATAACCAGTTATAAACGTTTTATAACTGGTTAACTAGCTTTTATAACCAGTTATAAACCAGGTAGCTCTGATCCATCCCCTTCTGGGTATACAGTCACAAATATGGCAAACCCTCTCCTTTTTCTTTGAGCATGAAAATGTATAAGGCAAAATGTATAAAAGTCATTGTAGTTTATTAAGGAGACCAATGAACATAGGGTATGAATTCAATCTTCATCACAAGAATACAAAGCAAGGCGGCAGTAGTTCAGATTTCAGAAATGTGATTTGAGAAAACCTGACATTGTACACAACCCTATCATGCCAGAAAAAAATTCGGTTTTTAAAATTAGGCTTTTTTTTTATCTACAAAGAAAAACTCTCCTCATGTGGGAAGGCTTTTTATTGAAGTAAATGAATGATAATGCGGCTTGTAATTGGGGTTAGACAAAGGATTTGACATAAATGGTCTTGTCACAGCCCTAATATCTTCATGTCATGGCTGATTATTAATAGGTGGTGGTAATTTAGGCCAGGTCACATATCACCAGATCCTATTTCACTGCTTTGATACAGATGATATGATAATATCCCTCTCTGATTTTGTGCCCGCAAATGAGGTTTTGGGCTTTTCATATACATGAATGGGCATATTGAGATTGTGCAGTAGTGATTGTCTTAATTTATTTTTTGGTGCTGGTGCCATGAAATGTTTTGGTTTTTTAATTGTTGGTATTATAATGTATGTATAATGTATAATGACCTGAGAGTTAGAGAAAACACAAATTAAGAAAAAGTCAGAAAACACAACCAAATACAGATGTTTCCAGGGGATACTACATATGGCAGGCCTGTTCAACCATCCTTTTAGTGTCCCCAGGAAACTCCTGTTGTTTAGTAACTCATTTCAATTGAGCTCTGTGGAACTTGTAGCATTTCTTAATTTGGCTGGGGTTTTTTTTCAGTTTTTGTTGTGCACTTCTGTGCTTAGCTATGTTTTCTGTTTTTATATTTGGTTGCATTTTCTGTACTGAGTAATTGTTTTTCTGACTTTGCAGCACATTTCTTTGTTTGGTTGTGTTTTCTCTAATGAGCAGTTCTTTTCATTTTTGTAAATACATTTCTGTATTTGGTTGTATTCCTTGTTTTTTGCTGCACACATTTGGTTGTGTTGTCTGTTTGTGCTGTGTTTTCTTTCTACATGTTGTGCATGTGTTGTCTAATTGGTGTAAGATGTTTTCTTAATTTGCTTGTGTTTTGAGTCTTTGCATCTGTTTTCATTAGTTGCACTGTGTTGAGCTTTCATGGACACTGTGCAAATGAAGCATGACATATGTCCTATCCATAAATAAATTATACATCTCATTCTTGGGTCTCATATTATATTACCCAATGGCCATGAGCGGTAGCTTATCATTTATGGTCTGGATGGATGTTTGTATTTGGAAAAAACTGTGAGAACATGTGAACATATGTGTCATTTCAAGCTTGTTAAGAGTCAGCATCTCTTACCTAAAGCTGTCCTGTGACAAGATAGTGAGAGTGTTTTTGTGTTTTAGCCATGCATTGTCAGCACAAGCCTACCTTACCTGCCATCGGGGAGCTGATGCTATGCTTTTCTTCAACATTACCTCAACGAGGTCCCTCATGAATGTGGAATTTATGTATCTCTAACTTTTAAAGAAAGTTCTCCACAGTCAAACAAGTCACATAGTGTACTGCTACTCATAAGTCACATAAACTTTTGAAAAATAAAGGAGGAATAAAATATTTATGCCTTAAAGCTCATTTAAACCCAATCCTTTGATTGTACTGTCTCACATTTCTTTTTCATCATCCTTTTACTTCCTTTCTTTCATATTAGCACACACGCGCATGAACACACACCGACACACACACACACACACACACACACACTTAAACTATACTTCTGCTCATCTCTTTCGTGACACCTAGTTTTTCTTTTAAATCAGCATTGCCTCTAAATCTTGATTTGTTGACAGATGTGATAAAAATAACAACCAATTATTAGCAGATGAAACACATGAAGAAGATAAGTGTGATCCTTTTCCTCAGATTATCAAAACGCAGATGTATTAACACCTTCTGATTTATTGTTATGATGGAGACATTATTGAGAGCATGACATTTCTACTATGATACAATATTTCACCATGCATCTCATTTGTGGCAGGAATCATGTCTGCTCAGTTTTCTCATGTCCCTTGCCTTAACAACCCTGTCAAGGTATCTTAGCAACATGCCAGTCCTTATTCCGAACACCAGGTAGTTTGTAGGCTGAACTGATTAGCAGGTTTTCTAAGTGCATTTTAGCTAGTAGTAGCTAGCAGTTTAATAGTTGGAAAATATTTCAAATTTAAATATGCTTTCCCTTCTTGTAGAAAGAGGTGAATTCACTTTACAGTTTGAAGGCTCACCTCATCCCAGATGTGTCTGACAAGATGATCTGTGCAGCAGAATGCCAAGCGGAAAGCCATATGTAGGTAAATGGAAGAAAAGAGTTGAGCTAGATTCCTCTCTGCTTGCAGATACAGTACCACAGTGTGGGATGGTGTTGAATGAATGCAGAAGCAGTCACTCCCTAACACTGTGATCACTCTTCTTCCACCTCTACCCCACAGCAGTCTTACATTAAATTCAGCCTCCACCTATTTCCTGAATCCATTATCCGTTTTACTCTATTCATCTTCCACACATTGTGGATTGGATGTGAAGCAATTCCTGATACAAACTCCGGTGGGTGCTCTGAAACCTTAGATCCAGCTTAAAGGTAGGTTTCATCGACCCATGCCAATCCTCAATTTTTCTAATCATTTTGGGCACCTGATGTGAGCTAGTGCACACATATGTGTATGTGTTTATAATTGGGTGGGTTTTAGGTTTTTTTTTTTTTTTTATGTGCGTGTGCCTCATTTTCAATTCTGTTTTGTCGTGTTTCAAGCCATCTGTGGCCACTGTCACACAGCACATATTGCCAGTAAATAAAGAAGACTTGCTCTGAAGTGTACATGTTGCTGCAATTGGTTACTTTTTCAGATTTTATAATTTGTCTTTTCAGTGTGAAAGCTGGCAGCAGAGAATACATCACACCTCATCCAGTGCTGCTCAAGCCCAGTTTAAAAAGCAAAAATGCAAGTTTATAGAGCAATTTTTGTTGTTCTTTTAAAAGTTAGTTATATTGTGTCTTCAGCTATCTCTATGATTATTTAGAGTACTAAATGCAGCATGTATTGTTTTGCACAATTCACCTCCGACTCTCCTAATATGGGTCACATTGACCTACAGTAAAAGGTCTGTTTAAAGACTCATTAAAGTCTGTGTGAATTAGTTTCAGTTTTCCACATTGTAAGGTGTATATTAAGTTGAAAGAAAAAATTATATTCAGTCATTCAATTATTTATATTGTACAAAATACAGTAAACACCACTGATGGTGCCTTTACAAGACTTGCTTCATCTCACAGGCCCTCCTTAGTATTCCCCTCCTCAGACTGTGTTTTTGATAAGGTACATTGCCATTCAGGGGTCCTTTCTCAGGAGCTTGTTTCAACACACACAACTTTAATGGGTTAGAGGGGAAAAAAACAATGTAATGATATTTAGAATATGAATTTAAATAAGATGGAACAAGTCAATTAAATATGTGGTGTGTCTCAGTGGGCATGCATAAGTGACTCTGACCAAATGAAAAAGGAAATGAAAAAAAAAACAATGCAAGTTCCTCTTGTTTAGTTTTAATTTAGAGCTTAATATACACGGCCATGCATTGCCTGTCAGCCGTATGGCTTCAGTGGAGTTGCATAGATTATTAGGAGGTAAAGTTCTGTTGTATTCATGAACTTTCCTGTAAGTACGTATCTGAGGATAGATAATCTGCTTTTTAGCTCCTCAAATCACTGATTTTAAACTGATAATATGTGGACATTATTTTAGAAATGTCACAGTTCAGCAATTACTTTACTGACTGAAATGATGGCCAGATGTATGAAAGTTTCATGTTGTAATAAACCGGAAATGTCCTTAAAGTCACCAGTCTGTTTAACCAACATGGTTCTAAATTTGCTGAATATCTTAATTAATGTATATACTTTGGAGCTAAGACAATGTGCCTGTCATTACATCTATCTACTATATGTGTGTATGCATATGTTTGAGCGAGGGAGCGTCAATGGATGTTTTCTGAGGGCGGGTCACTTGTGTCCCCTCCAGCTACTCTTTTCTAGAACAGTTTCGAGCTTATTAGTGTCAAACAAGAGATGGAGAGAAGATGGGATAGGGCTCACCAAAGAGAAACCAGGTGAGAGATAGAGATGTGGGTGGATGTCATTTTCATTTTCAGCTGTTACATATTCAGCAGGGAGAGTAGGGCAGCGCAGGCGCTCTACTTGGTGTGAATAATGAAATGAAATTAGGGTATTAGTGAGAAGAGGTAATGGGCTGCAAGAAGGGGGACTGTTACTACTACTACTACTACTACTACTACTACTGCTTCAGGTTAGTTACATTTATTTATTATTACAATTAGCAGGTGTTTGATTTAAATATATATATTTATATAAAAAAGGAGCAAGATCAGGAAGAATTGGAAATGACACAAGACAGTAAAAGAGGTGGTTGGGGGTTAAGATGATAAACTGAAAGCACAGTGATAGTGCAAGTGTAAACAGCAAGAAGTACATGGACAGGGAGAGATGAAAGCTTGGAGAAAGAAAGAGGAAGAGAGGTACGATCCGAATACCTGCTATTGGCTCCTCTCCTTTTCCTGCCCCTCCTGCTCAACCTCAGGCCCATTAAATTTACTATAACCTTTGCTACATCTGTAATGTGGCATCTCAGCACCCCTTCCGCCCTCCCCTGGGACACCAGGATAATCTCTGCTAAGCCTTCATAAGAGAGGGATTTTATCCCTACACTGACAGATAGAGAGAGACAGAAAGAGAGAGAGGGGGAAAGAGCTGGCTACTGGAGGATAACGACATAGATAATGAGTTAGCTGTCAAATGGTTTTTTTCTTCTTCTTCTTCTTCTTCTTCTTCTTCTTCCTCTCGTGCCTGTTCCTCAACTTGCCCAGCTGCTTAATCATTTGAGTTGCTTTTTCACTAGCTTAATATTGCATTAAATGGACTGTACTGTGTAGGAGTGTACAGTAATGCTGCATGTGTGTGTGTGTGTGTGTGTTTCTAAACTGTAGATGTTGGTAAAGGTTTTTAAGTCTGAGGTACCCAGAAGTCATGTTTGTGACATGTGAGCTGAGAAACTATATCCAGTTATCTTAATACATCCAAGGCCCAAATGCCAAATTCCACAGATCCAAATCACTCTTTGCTCACCATTTTTAAAAACAGCCTTCTTTTGTTTAGGGGACATGCATAAAAACTGAATACTATGTCTGTACTTCTGTTATCATTTTTACATCAATAAATGAGTCCAAAATTGTTTTAAATTGACATTATTTCATTCATTGGCAAACTAACCCTGTGAACCTATTGTTAGTAGACATAGTTTGTTATCTTAACCCCCAACCACCTCTTTTACTGTCTTGTGTCATTTCCAATTCGTTAGGGTTACAGCACATTTGCAGTCACATCTTTTAGTGACCTTGTGATACATAATAGATCACAGCGGGGGACTGTGCAGCTGTGAAGAACTGTTGACACCAGTGTTCAAATGACAACTAAGGGTAGTGTACAGTTTGACACTTTGGGAAAAAAATCCCTCCTCACCTTTTTGCAGAGAATTAAGTTGATGCCAGTCTCAGGTCTGTACGGTAAGTATAAAGTTTGATCCTGGAGATGGCTAGCTTAGCTTAGCATACAAACTGGAAACAAGTAGCCTACCAGCACCTTCAAATTCTATAAATGAAAATGTAGTATCTTACTTGTTCAATCCTAACAGAAATGTAAAAATGTCGAGCTGTGTTTGCGTGGAGTTTTGTACAAGAACTATGTTTTGGCAAGGACAGTTCCTGGCTGTATCTCTCTCTCTATATAGATAACATAAGACATCACTCTTATGTGGTAGACACTTGGCATTTGAAGTCAAAATTACTGTATTAAGACAATCAACTGCACTAATCAAGCACTGTGAGTGCAGTTAATTTGGGGCTGCTTTTGAGAAATACATCCAAACTTTTGCAGAGGGAAACAAACTTTTTTGACAAGAACAAACTCTAGAGTATAGTTAGGAGTATATATGGCTGTCTTTAGTCATGCATGGGCAGTTAAAAAGGAGTCGGGGTCTCAACAAGAGGACTGTGAGGTACAGAGATACCAGTTATGATTTGTAGCAGTGTAGCATGAACTGTTTGACCTTAGCTAATGAGCATCAAGCTCCAAACTGCAAGGAATAACAGAGAATACTTGTCAGGGTAGTAGATATATGGACTTAGAGCATGAGTGGCAGTATACTGTATACTTTGATGTGTGTAGTGTGTATGTAATGTTTATAGTTTTCCAGTAAATACTGATTTCGATAATCTGTTTCTCTATTTACAAGTGAACTACTATAATAGGAGTTGATGATCAGTTTTCTATTAATTACAAACTGATGATGATCATTTTTTGTTAAAACAGGGCATGCTTTCAAGCTTCAGCAAAGGAATTCTTCTTATTTGCTTCTTAAACGGTGTGTGAGCTTTGGAAAACTAGTATTCAATAGAATAAACACATATTTATTTAAAGCCATATTACCCCCTCTACTTTGAATTTGCCAACATATTGTATATTATAGCCCTGCACTGGCAGTGATTAATGCCATGGTATCACTATTGTATAGCTTGTATAAGACCAGATTTTGTTTTGGATTCGTGTTGCCAATTTCTGACAGGACTGTAAACTGGTCACTTATCTGTATGTCAGAACACATTTTCGCAATCTTTCCCATTTGCTCTAACCTGTACTGCCGTTATGTACAGTATATGGCAATTTAAAGCATGTAGGTACAAATCTGATACCTGTCTGTTTACTTTTGGTGCTGCTTTCTGTCGCTCCGGCAATCAGTTACACCATCAAATGCATTGCATTTTGGAAAGAGCATACATGCCAACCTTGGGAGACCTGAAAGAGTTCCAAAGCCAGTGGGGGGGGGGGAGGGGGGGGGGTGCGTGTGTGTATGAATTTATTCTTCGGATTCCAGTAAGAAGTATAGCAAGAAAAGAAAGTGTTAGGGCAAAATAGAGAAAAGACAAGAAAGAAAAACAAGTTAAAAGTGTGTTTTGCAAACTGCGCCTTAAATGTGCACATTTCTTTGAAAAGAAGACCATAGTCAGGTCAGTGTCAGGTGAGTGCAGCAGGCGTTTGATGTTGACATGCTCGACAAAGACATGACTCTTACTACCAGTGAGCAATGCCATGGGTAAGACCCAGCAGAGACCTTCAGTGTCAGCAAGACAGACATGCTGAGACTAGAGCCCTGCCACTGCGGCCAAACACAGAGTGACAGCAGAGAGCGGACGATAATACCAGCGGCAGTGGGAGCCAGTATGACAGGGGGGAGTGTATTGAGCCCAATTATAAGAAAGTGTGCAGGGAGCAACAGACATGGGGAACACGCACATTTTGCACATGCCCTACCGTATCTCCAGCTTTATGGGGATTGTTGTCAGATACAGATCAGAAAATGTAACAGAGAGAAGACTATTTCAGCATTGTGGTGCAAAGTACATTCATCAACCAGGGACATTGGCAGGGGAGGGTGTGATTCCTAACAAAGAATCAGCTGCATTTCTTACAGAGTAGAGAAGTCCCAATCAATGGGTTCAGTTTTTTCCTTTGCGTGCATACTTGTGACAACAACTCGCATTCCTTTTAGAAACTTATTGAGTGATTGGAGACTTTCAGATCATAATTCCAGACCAAGAGAAAATCAGTAAACAATTGTTATATTGTGAGGTTTGATAAATTCCGGCAATTGCAAGATAGAAAATGTCTGGAAAGACTTACCGTGAATGGTCTGGACACAGTTTATTCCTACATGTCTCTCAGGTAGGGTCTTTCTCACAATATGATCAACTCACAATACTTGTCTGGCTTTGAAAGCTAGTTGGTATGGCCTTGTTGGCAAAGTCAGTAGTGTACGAATTCAGCCTACAGGAGATGAAAATGCAACTTTATTAGAATGCACAACAACCAGTGTGCGTAAGATAGAATTTCTCCGACCTCATTTAGGAGCAGGGTTTTCCATTAGTCAAGTGTTGTTGCTGCTTGCTTAACCAAGGGGAAAATGGGTTTTTAAAACTGCCACTCCTGAATATGTTCACTGTGTGTGTGTATGTGATCGTGTTCATATTTGTGTGTGTGCACATAAATCTCTGAGGTGACTGCAATGCGAGCTTGTGAGTACAGGTACCTGCTGTACGAGAACGCACAGAGAAATGGGGCTCTGTCTAATGGATTTAATGCTGACAGTGGGGTTCAGCTGAAAGATTTGACAGTCAACGCATTCTCAGTTGAGGCTATTGAGCTAGTGCTGGGCATGAAATAATGCATTTTAAATAAATCGTTCTCAAGCTAGAAACAAGTCTGTAGTGGTACGTACTGTTCGTAAGAGGCCTGAGTCAACGACATCGCTGTCTAGGCAGCCTCTGCATATACACACATACACAGTCACAAGATCATGGTGAGAGATGGAAAGAAAAACAATCAAGTTTAAGTCTTTTATTTAGTTTATGATGGTTTTATGGCATTGTGCGTCATCATGGTGCATCACAACCTGCCAGTTCCTTCCTCCTTCTTGAGCAAAGGCATTCCAGGCTCTCACAGCAGGTCATTAGTAAACCAAGAGATGAGATGAGTGCAACAAAGAGGCAGAGTGAGTGTTTTCCGTCACAGTCACATTCTCTCAACCAAGTCAGCATGTCAACCCAAGACCAGTCCCCATTACCAGTTACTGTCTTATAAAATACCTGGGAAAGTGGAACTCCTAGTACAAAACAAACAAACGTCATAATGAGAAGGGATACACTCATACAACATACAGTAGTTGTTGCTGAATATGCAATTCAGGACTAGCCTGGAGCAAATTGGAACAACGGGCGCCAACAGGAATGAGACAAGCAAACGACTGTCAAGGGGGACCAGCCCACTAACACAAACTCACGCACCCTTCAAGATGAGTATCATTTTGAGTCTCAGTCTCACTGGAACAATTAGAGTGTAAAGGAAGGCTGAGCTCCTGTCAGCACATCTTCACTGAGGATTAATTAATTCAACTTAAGTCTATAAGGATTGCAGCAGGGAAATGAGGAAGGGGGTGGAAATGAGAAAGAAAATATGTTTGTCACAACTTTACTACAACTTTAATCAACTTTGAATACCCTTGGGGCACTGCAGTGTGGCTCAAACATGGCACACATGGCAGAATTACATTTGGTCTTTCTACTTAATTAATTAATTAAATAATTAAAAAAATTCAATTTTGAGACATAAATTGGCAATTAATGTGTGTTTTCTGTTTTGTGTGTCAAGTTTTATTTTTTATATTTGCACAAATTGATGCCAATTACATAAATTAAAAGAAATCTTGAAATGAAATAAAATAAAACAACAATATTTTAACTGAATCTGTCAAATTCACCAGTCACGGAACTTTCGCCACTCTAGTGGCTTACAATGCAAAAACTTATGCAAGCAGAGAATCAATATGAAAAACTCCAGATGGCCCCAGCACAAATACTCCAGCAGCAATGCCTTATTTTTCCACTCAGACACTGGGGAAGAGTGTGAGGAGAGCCCATTGCTACTTCAGACAGATGGAGATTTGTAGTGATTTTACACTCAGGGGATCCATCATGTGTTAGTAAAATTCTGAGTCACCTACAGATAGTGAAAGAAAGGGAAAAAA
Source organism: Nannoperca australis (assembly GCA_036023655.1). Lineage (NCBI taxonomy): Eukaryota > Metazoa > Chordata > Actinopteri > Centrarchiformes > Percichthyidae > Nannoperca > Nannoperca australis. The sequence continues at coordinate 18,605 of JAVQJD010066552.1, read as the reverse complement.
GGCAAGTCTTTTTTTCTGTTGGAGAGTTCCATATACACAGATCTTTTTTTACATCTGTATATTGTGTGGGGAGGAAGTGTTATATTTATTCCATTAGAGAGACAGATGAAGGTGTTTGAACCTGAGCGTAATTGATATATTGCACAGATTAAATCTGATCATCCAAACAATGATTATCAGCCAAAACTAGCTTCATTGCTTAGAGCAACTCATAAAGTCTATGTTATTTTCCAACGCAGAACTTTCAAAGCACATGCACTGTACAAATAAATTGATATTTGATTTGGTTCTACTAAAGTATAGAGAAGAAATATAATTTTCCATCTATCCTCATGTGAAAAGTTCACTTGCTGTAGCTTATGCAGTGTAGTTTTTTGTCTTTTGCCTAAGGCTTTCAGCAAAGTTTGCTGAACTTTTTTCTACTGTCTGTCTCTTTATATCTGAAATGAAAGCAAACGCGGACTTGGGTTTTCTCAAAGTATCATGGGATTGTCTGTGCAAGTCTTTTGTACTTTTCAAGCATCCCTCGTCATCTCCATCTCTCTCCCCTCTAAAAAAATCCTGTGGCTTGTGCTCAGACTCTTGTACAGTGTGTGTTCTGTGTGCGTGTGTGTGTGTGTGTGTGTGTGTGTGTGTGTGTGTACACATGAATAAGTACATGGGACCAGTGAGTGCACACCATGTATAGCTTAACAGTGTCATTAAATAGCAAGAACACAAGGTCTCATAAATGTCTCAATGTTTTCTCTCTGGGGTTTCTTCTACACCTTTTTCTTTCCACCTCTTATTGTTAGGCTCTTTTCCATATATAAAAAAATTTATTGACATTTTGACACAACTGTGTCTGTCAAATTGGGAGTTACTGTCAATTACTGTACAAATATAACTACAGTCATTAACTTACCTCAACAGCTATACCATGTAATGGTGCCACAACCTCATATATTTTACCTTTAAGATCACATTTATTTCTCAATCACAGCTAAAAACAAGATGTAGCCATTCTGCTCTGAATGCTACATTTTCAATTTGTTGCTGCAGCACTTCCTCAGAACATGCGGAGTCCAACAGGAATGCAGGATTGTCAGGCTATCTGGTTTACCTGTTCTTGAGGCCAGGATGAACTTGGTGAACTGAAAGTGAGTCTAAAGCTAAAGGGTCAGTCCCAGTTTTCATTAAGACCAGATAGGTTTCCCATTTACTTTGGAATTTCAATATTTTCCTGGTATTGTTCTCTTTTTTAAAAGGTATAATTTGGTTCAGTCTGATCAGCCAAGAATTGTCCTGCGGCTCAATGGAGTTCATTGAATTTAACTTCAGAACAAGCTGGCAGATGGAGACCTACTTAATGCAAATGAACTGAACTAAAGGATTTTGACAGTGATAGGAATGGTGGCCTCTCCTTTTAAAGAGATTAATTTTGATGGCTCATTTTTGGCATTTTGTGGAATAGAAAAGAAATTCAATTTCTGTCTCTCCCCGTGTCTCTCTGTAAGTCTGGGCTGTACTGTACTGGTACCATTACTGTAGAGGCTGAAGGTGGCTTTAAGCAGGTATAGAGCTACAATGTCCAGAGAAATAGTAGGACAACAGAGGTCAGCTTCTCGAAGCCCACACACACCCCACACATGCACATACAAATGCACACATGGAGCTTTAGAATCCACACACTCACAGCCAGTACATAATGAATATTGGCATACTGCTGATCCTTTATTGAGACAAGTATTAGCAATGTATTGTTGCCATAGAAACACATTTACCTTTTGAGCATATTTTCTGGAAAATAATTGTAGCTCACAATGAAAGACTTACTAGTAATGAATACATTATGTGCATGTCTGTGTGCACTTATGTCTATGTGTGTCTATGCCAGAAAGCTGAGACAAAGGATAATAATTAATTGCAATAAAAATGAATCATAATAAAGTAATGCAGACATGATTCCTATGGAAACAGGATCTAGAAATTCATAGTCCTCTAGTTGTTGAAAAAACATTCAAGCACAAATACAGATTTGTGTCCATTCGCAAGATCAGATATAATACACTGAATTTTAGAGGAACAAATACAATGAGCTGAACAAACAATCATATAAATATTGCGTATGCTAGATAGAGGACATATGCTGAGCTCTATATAAAATCAAATATGCATAAGTTTAAGCAGGTTGTATGATTGATGACCAAAACTACAAAAACAGAGTCAGAGGGGAAACCTGAAAAGTCAAGGTATATGGAATGGCTTAGGGTTTGAAATCAAGAGAAAGAGAGAGAAACTCTGTGTTTAATGATAAACAGAGAGAGATTGGACATTGGATGATGAAGAAGTGTGCCAGCTAGTCAGCAATGTAGAAAGTTGTGCTTTAGAGTCCATAAAGTCCCAGAAAATGAATTAGAGTTTCAAGAGGTAATAATCTAGTATGCACTGGAGCTGTGTGATTGGAGAACATTTTTTGGTAGTATAGATAGGCATATCATAAACTAGCAAGCTTTTCTTTGTTAGAACATCTTCTCCCATGAGAACAAATAAATCTTCTGTTTTGAGATGAGAGAGAGAAGGAGGGAGATACATAAAGATACTGAGGGTCAGACACAGACAGCTTGCAACTTTGTGTCTGTGTCTGTGTGTGTGTTTTTGTGTATATCCACGTCTGTCTGTTTAGTACCTAGTGTTGTCAGGTTGATGCCCCGGGCGAGTTATTAAGCAGCAATCCTGGTGCCTCAGGCCACTGCAAGACCTTTACCGTCTCCTAATGCAGCCAGGGACTGTGTGTGTGTGTGTGTGTGTGTGTCTAGATCATTGTACATGTGAGCAGTGGCAACTGTGTGTCATTTCATTTGTGTATGTCTGGTACAGTGAGGAATGGTCACACAATATGACAAACTATATATGGGGGAAAGAGAGAAAGCTGCGGAAAAAGAAATGTGTGGTTGTGGTTACACAAACGAAGGAATCTCTGGAGATAGCCATGTCTTTGCTCTCAGCGAGTGTCTGTCCTTATCAGGTGGGGAATACTTCAATGTTTCCAGCACCTCACTTCAGGGTTTGCTTAGATTTCCGCGTCATTTTAGGCAAGTAGTGATAAGTCTCCTCTATCAGAATATTTCAGCAATGTGTCTATTGTGTGCCAGACTGCTGCTGGCACATCAAACCTATTCTGGGCCCCTCAAGCTATGTAACAAGTTTCAGCACAACTGAAAGTGAATGGGCTTGAGGATGGATGCATAAGTGTGCCTATATTGAAAGGAAGCATATCTATATGTGTGTGTGCGTGTGTGTGTGTGTGTGTGTGTGTGTGTGTGTGCGTGTGTGTGTGTGTGTGTGTGTGTGTGTTCTCCACTGACCTGCAGTAAGGACTGTGAAATTGTTCAGGTCAGAACTATTTCCTAGACTGCCTTAAATGTGTGTGTGTGTGTGTGTGTGTGTGTGTGTGTGTATGTGTGTGTGCCCTCTACACATCCACGTTTCATAGCTAAATACTATTGCTCAAGTCAGAGATTACACTCTTTATATCCCCCTATTACCAGATGCTCTCTCACTTTCTCTGCCGCACCCTCTACCTCATATTCATTTTCGTCTCTCCATCCACCGTCTGCTTTCATATGTCTTCCTCTTTCGCTCTGTATCGCTCTTCCTTTTTAATTCTCTGCTTCTCTTGGGAAGCACTGGAGTAAGGGAAGGGCTTAAACATCAGGCTAAAATGGGTGATATTGCATTTTGACATGCCTCATATTTCCCCTTCAATTTCCCTGCTTGGCGAGGAATGTGGGACTTTCTTCCTCTCTGCATCTCCTCTTCTCACCCTTTCTCCCTATCTTCCTGTCATAATGTGTTGCAGGTGGGAAGGCATAGTGGCTGAACAGATTGCACTATACCTTCCAATTCCCTCTTTTTTTTATTCATTTATTGACTGTCCTCTGTACTACAAAAGTGAGCTACAACAGCAGCGGGGGATAGGAGAGAAAAAGTAGGGGACAAAGAGACAGTGAGAGATTATTCATGACAAACTGTTGTTGCACTGCATGGCCAGCGAGGGTCAAGCAATCTAATTTTCCAAGTTAAACTTTAGCTCGATGTTGCATTGGCCCCAGCTTCAAATTAATTTACTACCTATTGATCATTTGGTTTACCCCTGCCCAGGAAGCACATGTGCACTCAAACATGTGTAATTACACTGGAATTTCAAACAGACAAACGAACTGTGTGATTCTGGATTTAAACCAAGTCATATTACAGTTATTTTTAGATTTAAATGTCAAAAAGCGGTCAATGTGAAATATTCATGGTTAAACCATGAACTAAAAACCTCTTTGTGATTTCCATTTGTTTACTGTGGTTAGCCTGACTCAAACATGGGAGATGCTTGACTTGCTGAGAAATTAATTGAAAACGTGATTCAGTTTTATTAATTTCATCAAGTATAAACAGACAGTTTACATTATCGGTATTATTTATATTATGTAGCTGTACCAAATATCCTGACCTCCTACACTATGTGCAGCATCATGGACCAAAAACTAACAGGAGTTCACCATCACTTTCCCAGAACATGATGGCATGGATTTATTTTATTTTGAAAGCTTCCTTAATGAGCAACACCAGCTTTTTGTATTACAGCACCCATAAATACATATAAAACAAAATATTTGCAAATTGATTAGTATGCAAAAATTGACATTAAATGGGAATCATGGCATAATCATGTAGTTCACCTGGTTAGAAAGGTTGAGTAGGTGTTACTTTAGTTGGATTCCCTGCAAAATGTTAGCACAAAAAGCTCAGGACTAAAGCTTGCTTAGTTACCCAAAGCTTTGATTAGAAAACATTTTATTGCAAACGAATCTCCTCTGAGGTCAGGTTTAGGCTCTTTTTGCCTGTGAAAGCTTCTGAGGCAGGACTCAAATCCAGTTCGCAGTCTTGTGCATGAAATCACTCATTCAATATTATTATGGACTTAAAAGCCAGTCAGATTGTATGCCTGCAGAGAAACACTTTTGCTGCAGAGTATCTTCACCCAAACAGTGTTGGCATTTAAACAAGATGAACTCAAGCTGTTTGTGTTTGTTTGCTTGTTGTTTAGTAATGCCCCGCGTGTGTTTTCTAGGTAATCAAAAATGTAAATACATTGATTTCTGGTAAAAAAAATTCGGAATAAACTGAACATTCCACTCAGTTTATGAGACTTCATATTGCTTTGATGAAAAACATATTTTGCCTGATCACCAATGGGATGTACAAAACTGCACATACAAAATGTTGTACCTGCACCATTTTGACTAAACTTATGATTTATGATTACAATTGAGGTATTTGACAGCATGCAGCTCAGATAACAAACATTAAAAAAATTATGATTAACAGGTGATTTGGATGAGTTTTGACCACTTGCTCGCCTGCCTCCCTCTCTGTGGTGTTCTATCTTCCTGCCTTCCTTGACTGTCTGACAGGCAGATGTTTGGGCTGTGAGGTGAGGAGGTGACTCCACTGGGAGTCCTCTCCCCAGTAATTGGCTGTCACACACAGCTTCCCAAAGTTGGCAAATCGGATTTCTTGGCATCCCTGAGCATGGGGGGGTAAGGCCAGGGATAATATGGCAAGGTGAAGGCTTTAACTGCAGGTGTAAGTGTGTGTGCTTAACCTCTTACTAGCACTCTCTGTCCCTCTCTCACTTATCTACCTCTTCGTCTGTCTTTCACTCTTACTCTCTAACCTTCTCCTGATCTGGTACTCTGTCTTGCTGTGTACATACCTTGTTATTGCTCAAATGCTGTTTTTCTTCCAGTGGTCACTTCATAGTTGTCTACTACCAGCTTACAAATCCTCCTCTTTGCATTTTCTTTCATATTTTCCCGGCATCACAACACACGGCTGATCTCCCAAGATTAGATTTTTTTTAAATGTACTTATCAATGGAGATTAATTGGTAACAAAGTGGTCTAAGAAGTATTTTCTCTGCTAGAACCTAAATGAGCATGAGAAAACACAACCCAGGGAGGCATAAGTATATCCATCATATCCAGGACTGTTCATACATACACACACACATACACACACATATACATAGGGCGAGGGCACTGAGGGGCTAGACAATGCCACCTTCATCTGGGACATCTATAATTAGTGCACAACAGGTCGACCACACAGTTTGTATTGACGCAGAGATGTGGCTTCAAGTTAATTTGTACAGGATTCATTTAGAGCTCAGTAGTAAAGAAATACACAGACCAGGCTAAAAGGTTTGTTGAAGGAAAGATGACAGTTACAATTAATTAATTGTAACAAATTGCTAAAAGGCAAGTCACCGATCACATTAAAATAACAGTAATTGTCACGCTTTAAAATATTATGCTATTTCTGTTAATAATTCATAAAATCACATTCAAATTATTTTAACAATTAAAAATAAGGAACAATACAGGCCATCTGCAAGGGTTTAGTATGACATTTTCACTTCACACCAAACGTGCTCCCATTCATGTGTCAGACACCCAAATACAATCACTGCAAAACATTGGTTAGGTGTAGCGTGATACTTATCTGCATGAAGGTGAGAAGACACCCCAATTAGTCAGCACCCCCGACAGTACAGAACACTAAAATATCTAAAATAACAGTTGACTGGTCTCAATGGCACAAGAAGGACTGCTTAACTTTGTAAGTTAAAGTATTAAACCTAAAATATTAAAAATAACAACAATTGTAATCCAAAAAGAAAGGGGAAAGGCAAAAAGGAACAACAAGAAACATTTTAAAATACCCTAGGTAGCAATCATATCCTCTACTATAGCCACTCCATTGGCACATAACCAAACACTACCTCAAGTAGGAAGAAGATTTGTGAAAAAACCAGCAAGAAGGAATTTAACGTAGAGAAACTCAAGCATACCAGACGACATCCACACAATGTAAGACCGCTCAACCTGTGTCATTTCAGCTGTGTATTTAAAGTGTGGCCGGAGATGAAAATTAAAAACTCTTCTACCACATAGCTGAGGTAGCATTTTCCTTATATGGAAAAGTTGAGGGCAAACATGAGGGACGGAGCATCACAGTGAGGCGGCAACTTGGCAGTTAAGGAGAGATGGAAGCATTATTAAAGGGAAGAGGGTTGCAATAGCCCTGCCATACAGTATACACATGTTAAGGAAGCCCGTAGATTATGTAGACAGACCTGAACATCCAGCACTGCAGCTGATGTACAGTATAACACTGTGTAGGACACTAAGTAGCTCAAGTCCTAACCCCCACTTCTTTTCCCTACTTATTTTAATCTCCTCTGAAACTGTCCTCTCCTAACCTTCTTCTTACTGAGGGGTAAATATCTGTAATTTCAAACAGACAGTACAACACTAATCCACCACAAGCTCAACCAGTCTTTAACAGTAATGGATAGTTCACAGCTTCTACCTAAAGCCCAATTGTCAGAAGGAACTGAAAAAATTCACCTGAGAAGATGACAATAATGCTGTCCGTTCAGGTTGATCTACTATTAATTTAAATAGCGTCATTGCGTTATTGAAACTGTTTGTGTTGGTCTATAGATTTTAAATTAGAAAGTATAGAAGTGGTTGTCAGTAGTGCCAGATAACTGTATATAATGCATGCATGCAACATCAGAGGTACTGAGTTTGAACACGGCATCTGGAAAAAGCTTATTAAACAAATGCACACATAATGAGAAAAAATACAAACAAACACATAATTAAGACAGGAAGGCCAGAGAGAGAAGAGCAGTGCAGTTGTCTAACCTAAAAGTGTGCACTATGTTTAGAGCATTAACTTGAAACTTGAAAAGCATCAAGAATCACACAAAAGTTTCCATCCTGTGTGGTGCTCCTCAGAGACAATGGGCCTTAATAAGTTTACATTCCTTGCCTGAGGCTTCGCTCCAACAACGAGAATCTGTTTTATCATTATTGAGTTGCAGAAAAATTTTAGGACTTCCATTTTTTGATGCTGTTAATTAGTGATCAACCAGGACTCAGGCTACCAGGGTAAGGCAACATAGTGGAAATGCATTATGTTACAAAGCAATTGTCTTCATCATTAAAAGAACCCAACACAACACTTTCCTTTGAATGGTGCTTGTGAGGCCATCCATCCACCATGACATCTTCCATAAGACTTGTTGTGTTGGTATAAAAATTCATGCTACCTCTGAGTTACTGAACAACAAATGATCAGTGCTGACAGAATCATTCCTACAACTGCAAAAGGTTTATTTTTAAGCAAATGTCAACAGTTTGAATATATGACCAATGCCGCTTGCTTCTTGCTGAGAACAGCCTTTGATATCATATCTCATCCATGAGGAAATTAAAAAGTCTGTGCTTCCTGGATTTTATTTGTGTCAAACTTTCAAAGCAAACTTTTGCGCTGATGATAGACATTAATGTCCACCCCCACCAAACTAGAGGCTATTGTATCTTACAACTGTATTCCTACTGGTAGCATCACCATAGCGAAGAGATCCCATTGTAGATACTCAAGAGTGCCATGACTTTCATAGGCAACAAGAAGCCAGCTGCCGTTAGTTGTGATTGGATTTCATGCAGCTCTGCTCATTCTGTTGTGTTGAATTTTCTCAGAAAAGCCCCCCAACCGCCTCTCTTTCCTCACACATTTCGTGTCCAGACAGGATAAGAGCAAAATCTTTTGATTTTCACACAGCTCCTGTGTCCAGACCGGCAGGATATCTTCTGCTTCAGGGCAGTAGAAAAAAGGTTTCATGGATAAAAACTAAAGATGATTTAAGGTCGTGTCAATGGGACAGTGTGACAAATATCTGAAATGGTGTGAAATATGTCTCAGTAGCTCTCCAAAACACTTCATAAACTCATCACTTCACAGGTGATGAGTTTATTTTATATATAACCTTTTTTTTACTTGGGTAGGTAACTTTTTTCAAAGGGTGACATGGGCAAATAGCAGAAAAACAGAACATTTGAGAACCCAACAGGAAATAATATTGTAATATAATAATATACAAGAACATGACATATACAATTTTAACATAATTCATAGAAACAGGTTAATACTTATTAAGGCCTCTTTTATCATTCATTTGTTGAGGAGAGATCTATCTGTGTTTGTGCAAATGAAAAACCTCTCCTAAAGTCAGAACAAATAGTACTAAAACTTGAGCTAGTAAATAAATCAGGCTGTTCCAAAGAGAATGAACTGGCAGCTTTCCCAATCACTTCTCCGTGGAGGGGCTTCTGATTTTAAATCTTGATAACAGTACAGGTTTAGGTATTAGTTTTTTGGTAAAGGTGACTGTGAAAGCACCCAGGAGGATGGTCTGGGGTTATGGGCATATTTTCTTGGTGAGAGCAGATAGTACTAAACATATTTTCAGTAGAGAAAGTCAGATATGAGTTCTTGCAGTAGCCACAGTTTTGAAGTGATCAGAGTTAGTGTTTCTGGTTTTAAAGGTGTTTATTCTCCAAGGCTGTTAATTGGAAAAGCCCCATAAAAGGTGAAACAAATATTTAAGCTTAGTGTCATTACACTTAAAGTCAAACCAACCCACTATTTAAGTGTTCATTTTCATAAAATGTGGCAAAATTAAATAGCAGAGGGGTTCTAATTATAGTTGTGGCTAAGCTGCTCTGTTTTCTTTTACATTTTATGCAGCGCCCTTTTGTCGTTGAGCTGCATTATTTTCTGAGCACCACAGCAAGAACACATTTATTTCAGTGATCAAGCAAAGACTCTTTCTATGGCTAGATGAAAGGAATAAAATTTAACTGGTTTGATAACACCAAAGGAGCCATGAGTAGACTGTGTCAATATGGGAATCCTTTAGCCTGAGGCTCTTCTGGAAACATGAATGCACCCACATGGTAGCACAGCATTCAAGTGTGAGATGACCTGATGCAACTCAGCCGAGTACACTCTGTCTCAGATGCCCACGTGTTTTCACAACCTCGGGTTTTACATTTCCCAGACATTAGTGTGGTGTATTGTGTTGAGTGAGTGTGCAAATCATATTTAAGTAAAGAAATCCTCAGAGGAGAGCACCAAGCACAGGTGTGACTGGAGAGTGCGGGGCGGGGGTGAAAATGACACAGAGAGAGACAGCAAAAGAGAGGAAAAGAACTGAGGGACGAGGAATTACATAAAATGAGATGGGAGGAACAGCGAGAGAGAAATATAAAAAGTGTGAGATCCCAGGATGTTCTCTCAGTATTATTGGATGTGAATGCACATCTCTTGGATAATGAATATGAATGTGTGAACACATACACAAAGACACACATGCACTAAAATATTTATTAGCTAAATAAATTACTTCTACATTATTGCCTGTACACCCACAGACAGTATGTGTGTGCACTTTGATATAAAAATGTGTGTGCAGTGAGGATTTGACTTCACATCCCCTATCCCTATAACTTGACTGTACCTTAAATCCAAAATTCAAGTTAATAATTAATAAGAGCTGTGAATGTGGTAGCATTTGTGGATCATACTGTGGGTGAGTGTGAGGAGTGCCAGGAGACCACAACTACATGCAGCTGCTAACGTGGAACTGTCAGCCCACAAGCGCAGAGGCTCCACGGAATTGTGCCTTAGCTGAAGATGGATATAAACTCTTTTTCTTTCTATCGTCTCCAAGCAGAAGAACATCATCCTCAGCAGTTGCTCTGGGTGTGCATGCTGGGTGTCGGGAGAGCTAGTGTCATCCCCGAGAGAAAAAAGAATCCTACAGTATGCTTTTTAGTTGTTGCACAGGAAAACAGAGACAAGGAGAAAGTGGCTTTAGCAGTCAGCTGTGTGTGATTACTGGTCCATCATCTTTGATTACTATTGTGATTCTTTATACTCACTTTTCCATTTTCCTTCCATGGAACAATAGTTACTCATCTCTTTTCTCTTTTTTTTCTGACGGCCTGTCCAACCTTTATTCATCTGTCTTTTTGGCTTTGCAGGAGGCATGTGCTCCATTACTGGAGAGGGGGCATGGTAGAGGTATATAGAGGAATTGTAATTGAAAAATAACAACCTGCTATATTGTGATTTAAAGAGTACATGAAGGACAGGGAAGGGGAAAAATGGCATTTGGTTGATATTATTCAAATACACCTGAAAAAAATGTGGAGATTCATAGATCTCTCAGTTTACTGACAAAGATTCCCAAGAATTGACAAGGAGAAGAAATGTCAACAGTGATGAAGTGACTGACAAGAAACACATACAATATGTGTCAGCTACAAACTCTACAAGTGGGGAAGAGACAACAGTGAGGAAGACATAATTTCTTGACAAGATTCTGAATATATATCCATAAAGCAGACGATTGTCCCCTGAGTGCCTGCATGGAGGTCCACAGATCATTCAAGTTGCTGCAGCCGGGTGTGCACTAAATTGCATAATTCATTTCATGAATTATCTATCCAGTATGAGCTTCTGTTTTATGCATGTCCGTGTACATTTTATGTATTTCTTTTGTTTAATACAGGTTGAGATTTTCTTACAGTTGATAGAAGGCTCTAGGAAATAAACATCATCTGTATCTCATACTAAAACAAGGCCAGGAAAACCCTAATGATAAACTCTGTTTTTACTGTATTTCAGCCCACGTTATTCCAGGTCAGTGATAACTACAATTTGATAAACCAACTCAAAGAAAAAAAAACATTTGACACAACTAAGCCATTTAAGCCATTTAAGCCAGTATCTTTGTTTGTATTGATTTCAGTCAGCTTACTGATTTTGATTTTCAGGTAAATGTAAAATATGAACAGTGTTGATGTTTGGAGTCTAGGCTCTGACCTCATCACTTCCGACAAGGAAGCAACAAGCACAGCAAAACAGGGAGTGGGGAGTGACGATAATACAGCAGCAGCTGTGGTAGCAGTAGCATAGTCCTGTCAAGAAAAATAACAGCAGTCATCTTAGCCAATACCCAATTATGGCATATTTCTGTTCAAGTGACAACACATGGTAGTGGACGTAAGAATTATGGCTGTACATTTTGAGCAAATAAGAAAATAGTGTGACTTTGTAAAACTACAAGATAGGAGGTTGGGGTGAAGGTGATTAAGGATAATTAAGGACACTCAACCATAATGGAGTAGTTTTAACAATAAATAATTAATAACCAAACCGTTATCATATGAAAACAGATGTATTTTTCCACAGTGATTTGTAATGGTTTTGGAAAGCACATTCATTTTTGAACTAAGTGAATACATATATGTTTCACTGACAAACTGCATTTTAATGAATCTAGAGTAAACTGGTATACATAAAAGAATGTGGGGTGAGGATGTGAGCCCCTCACGCATACTTCAGACCAGGTCTACACACAGATTTCTAGAGATAGCTGCTGGCAATATAGGGACATGAAATATAAGGTCAGGGACGTACGCCTATATATTTGCAGTCTACACAGTAATCTGCATGTGTGTACATACAGTTTAAGTAAGAAGGGTTTTATGCATCTGCCCTCATATGTTCAAGGTGCGTGTGAAAAAGGTGCTGATCATCATCATCATCAGGTAACTCCCATTGGACTTTGAGAATTGAACAAGAGCATGAAATCACCTTTCGCATCATAAAAAGTAGCAACAGCTTACCAACTGCCTATAGGCCAGGTACTGGGGTCTGTAAGAGACTAAGGAAATTTTAATGTTTTGTGAAAAACTCAAGAATGCATCATTCCACGTAGTTGTCCATCACTCCCTCTGCTTTTGGCTTACAGTTTTTTAATCATAAAAAGGAATGTAAAAAGAAGGATTAAGCCCTGTTTGTCTGCCCAGCCAGTCTTCATTTGATGGTCTATTATTCCAGATTACATCAGGACTCTGTAAGTGAAGCTGAGGAGCCATCTATCTCCACAACTGTAACTGGGTTATTTGGTCTATATGTAGTACCTTCCTTAAGTATCTACCTTATGGTAGATTAAAGTGTGTGAAATATAAAATAAGACATGCTTTTAGGGTGTAACTGTCACGGGGGGTAGCAGGGATTGGTCCCAAGCGCAGACAGCACAGGCAGACTGGAGGCAAGCAGGGTGGCTCCTAGACCAGTCTATAGAATACCCCACAAACTTGAAAAAGGCGGACATTAGGGTGGGGAGGTGAGGGAGGTGAGGGAGATGGTGACTGTCTGCTGTGTCCATAATTTATGGATTCGTTCTGTCAAGGGGGTAGAGCAGGGACTGGACTAGAGATGAGCGGATGATACTGAAGCTTGTTTTACTTCTGTGAAGCACACCGTTTCTATACATTATGTGGGAGCTTCTGTCAAATTATTATCATGTGACTTATGACATCCAAAGCTTCAAACGTCAGTTTAACAGTTTAGAAAGTTTTACAGCTAAACTCTGATTGGCATATTAGTGGGATAATACAAGATATGAATAATTGGGAAATATGGTGATGTGCACTAGAAAGACATAAGTATAAGAGAACATTTCATCCTGATACCAAGTCATACTCATTTAATGAATAATAATTAATGAAATTTCATATCACATTGTGACTCATGAAATGTTACATAGGCCTAAGTATCGGCCATTACATGTAAAAACATGATCCACTAAACTACACCAAAAGGTATATTATCATCATGAAGGGCTGCTATGTTTTAATAGCCACCAGGTGTCGCTGTGTTTGCAGAGTTTAAAGTCCTGAATCTTTTTCGGCACAAATAGACAGAAAGCCCAAAAGCTTCGTAAAGCTTCATCCGCCCATCACTAGAGATTGGACCCAAGTGCAGACAGCACAGGCAGACTGGAGCAGCTTCAAAGGTTTATTTAACACAAATAGGCTTACATGAAGGTTGAGGGAGGCAGTCAGGCAGGAAGACAGATAACAGGGAAGTCCAGGTTTGCAACAGAAGCACTGGGCACATACACGGGTAACACAGGTACACAGAAACTAGCTGCATAACAAACAGTGTGAACCAACAAAAAGACAACAAAAAGGTGACATAGGGAAGTGTCTAACGAGGGAATCGGGCAGGTGAGTAGTGGAGAGCAGGTGTGGAAAATCAGTGAGCGACACGAGGGCAGGAACTGAACAGACCAGACAGGCAAGGATTCCAAAATAAAGCAGGAACCTATGGGATGTAACAGTATCTTGTCTTTCAAATAGTGAAAAACAATTTTGTTGTCAGTAGGAAGCTCTTCTTTGTGACAGTCCTCAACACTCCTGATGCTTTGAATAAAATATTCAGTTACAGTGAAAGGCTATTTTGATTAATTCAGTATTGTGTACATGTGTAGTGTGTACATGTATTTAGTTTTTGTACAGCATGACCACTCAAATAACTTCCAAAACATTTTGGTGGACTTATGGGAAATTTTATTTTATACTTTGACTTTATTAAATCTCTAAATTGCAATGATAATTTACAACAAAGAAAGAGGATCTTGAAAGGTTTTGCTTCAGGGTTCCAAGCTTTGCTCTTAATAAAAATCAAACAGCTGTTGTTGCATATGTGTGGTAACACATTTTTATCAATATGTTCAGCTTCACAAGGATGACACTGATTCTTTCTGATAGGCCATTTCTGTAATCTTTTTTATCTAAACTTATACAGCTGTTGACCTTTGCTGTACATGAGGGTGGTTCTGATCTTCACAAGGAAATGTACTCTTGTCCAAAATCATCGTGTGAACTGTCATTATCACAGTTGCCATCTTTTTCACTTATCTCTTCTGTGAAAAAATCTAATCCCAATCCCAACAACTTGCTTTCCTGGGCTGACATTTATGTTTGGGGATGTTTTTTCTGACTCTTGTGAATCAGAGAACAAGTCAAACGAAGCTAACCATCAAGATATTTCCAACGCATATATAAGCTTTCAAATGTAATTCTGGCAAACAAACCGAAGAAGTAAACAAAGCAGGTTAAGGGGAAAGTGGGGACAAGAACATTTACATTTGATATTTCTCACATCATTCACCTACATTTCTGAACGTAACAATAAATATTATGATTATAACCATTTCCACATAAGCATAGGTGTGTAGGAAACACACGTAAAGCTACAATTAATATCTACTCACCCACAGCAAAGTTATAATACTGCAGTATTTGTTGTTTTTTATACCACAAACTCTGGTGAATTAATTGGTTATTTTACTTGCTGATTTTGTGGAGTTTACAGCAGAATCATTCTTGATTTTGTCAGCTTGTTCTAAGTAGGTTATTATACCCATTTTCATTGTAATCCATATGACCATAATCGTGGCAGCACTTGAGGAACAAAGGTCTGGAGGCTGATAGATTGAATGATACAGGAAGGGACACCGAGGCTGACGGGTAGGTGTATAGAGAAGTTGATGGATGAAATTCTGACCTTTGTGAATGTCAGTAACCATAGGTGTGTAATCCCAGCTCCCATCTCAGGCCTTCATTGTGGAGACATCGCCTTTTAAAAAATGCCTGGAAAGTGTTTACAAAGAGCAAGAAAAAGAAGAACTGGGTTGATTCTGTTACAGACAATTCTGTGGTCAAGCAAAGTGCACTTTTGAGTATGTTATCCTTGAATGGAAGTGCTAAATGCTTTCCTTGGGATTTCAAAACCCAAGTTTTAATGTGTTGACCTTTATATAGTCCAATTTCAAAGCCATAACCATTTTTCAATATAAATGCTCAATAAAGGATCCTGTATAATTCACCATGTATGCACACAGTATTTTAGCTGAAAGTATCACTTTTGCTACACATGAAGGTTCAACCAAAACATCATGAATTTTGTAATGAACCTCTGTCCTTGGTGTTTTTTTATCTTGTACATTTTGTAGCTCACTGTCTACAGCAGCATGCTTTAAACAGGACGCACACAAAATTAAAGATAATACTGAGTGTATTTTTAGCTACGGTATGTAAACCCCCTGACTAATATTCAGTTTAATTTTAATATTTACTTTGTCATTGCATTAATTACATAAACAAGTACAGTTTTTATAACAATTTTGTTTGTGAGCAGTTTTTAGGACTCCATGTTTGTGTGCTACACCACTTCCACTAATGGCCCTTCTGTAACAGTTCAACACACAGATCTTTACTCAAAAAGTAGGACTTTAAAAGCACGCAATCAATTAGCAGGTGGGAGTTCAAAGCAGAAACAGGTAATCAGTCAGCGAGGGTAAACTAAGACAAAGTGTAGGCAGATGAAACCAGGAACAGGCAGGCAAGAAACAGGAACAATGACTGGTACACTTAGACTGGGTAGTACATTATGCTGGGTTCAGACTACACATTGACAAGCAATAGCATCTGAAGCAATGTGTATGATACTGACTGTCTTGATGATAATGGGGAAAGAGGGCTGGTATATATGTTGGGGAAATAATGAGCGAATAGGTGGAACAGGTGTGCTGGTAGGCGAAGGGATCAGGTGACTTGACAGGGCAGGTGCAGAAATGCAGGTATCTGGAAAAACCACGAGATGATAATGACAGAAAAAACAGAGAAATAAAGGCAAACATTTGCAAAATGACTACCCAGAAGTAGACACCTCCAGCATTGGTCTTTATTGGGACCAGAAAAAGGAACAGACATGTTTACAGTCTATTTCCATGAACACTGTGAGACAAATGCTTATCTGTTGTGTACAGCTAAACACCTGAAACTCCCTTACCAATAATAACTGCCACATTTGGTGAGGGATTTCATGATGCATTTTAAAGCAAGCTTATACAACAATTTAACAGTAGTAATGTATTCATGTAGGCTTTTCTAACATTTAAATGAATATGTACATGTGACTACTAGAATACAAGTCACAGTAACCATAACATTTATTAAGGTCATGTAGATTCAAATGTTGATAATCAAACATTTGTTGTCAAATATTTTGAAGTGCCAGGTACAGTAATGTGGAAAATCTCTGAAAATAAGTTGCCAATTTGCCCAGTGTCCTAGAAAAAAGGCTTCTGGTCTCACTGTTTCTCACCTGGTGATAAGCCTGTTATCTGTGCCTCCCTACTCTGCCTCTGGCCCGCTCTCCTCTATACTTTGGCTGGCCAATCAGACAGACAGCCACCTCAGAGTTAGCCAGGGACTCAGAGAGCCATGCTGAGGGAACATGGTGACTGTCACTTCAAATCATGGAGTGAATAGAAAAATGCCATTTCTTTTGTAGTGGAAGCCTTGGGTAAGAAATGATGAATCATTCCCATGCTGCTTGCTGAATCTGAAGCAATTTCCAAATAGGGCAAATTCAGCGAGCTCATTTATGAAAGCACCCGATGTGACCACAAACTTGTGGCATCTACTCAGTGCCCACATTAGCACCTTGCAACATTCAAAATGTGTGGGTAAAGCAAGTAGATGATAGCCCTTCATAAGGTTCAATTAATGCATTAGAAAGACTAATGGAGACGAATGGAGACAAATGAGACTTTACCAACCTAATTAATTTCCCTTCTGTTATTTATTTATATATTTAACTTTTTCAGTGGCATTTTTGATTATATAAACAGGAAAGCATCTGACAATTAGGTATGAGTGCTTTTCTACAAAAAAAAACCATGCAATAAGAGCCATATTTATACTCAAGATTTATGGAAAAACAGCTAATCTTAAACTCAAGTTTGTTTAAAATATATAATGTTTTTACTTTGCATTTAACTTGACTCCATTTTGTTGCCCTGTTTCATGACAGTATCTTGTGTTTTCAGTTGTTGCACATTTTCTTTTGCATCTGTATCTGTTTTGACATTAGGGGTACTCAAAGGGCAATGCATTTTTCTCTTCTGATTGTGCAAGTGGATAATAGTGTCAGTGGTGACCAGAGTGTGTAAGTCTATGTTTCTCCAATGTAGCTGAGTGCATAAACAGCAGACTAGACCAGTGCATGTCTTATTGCTCTATCGCCATAATATGACGAAGATGATCTTTGACTGAATCTTGTTTTATGATCTCCTGTAATGCCTGAATTACTTCGGCCCTGTTTACACCTGGCATTAACATGCATCTTGGGTGATTCAATCAAAAGCGTAGAAGTGTGTACGTCACTTCACGCTTGCCATTAGAATGCGTCTCCACATGTCTCGAGTGACCACTTGTGATCTGACCTCACTTCCCTGCTCTATATGTAAATAAACCCATACATCATTTCAGTTGATTCAGTTGCATTCACCAAATGCATTTTTGTCTTTAACCAGCGGTAGGCAGAAAAAATTAAAATTATAAATAAATAAAATTATTGTATTGTTGTGGCTATTACTTGTTGTCCATACACTTTAATATGACACCATTGATGAGGGAATGAGTATGTACTTTCGCTTATGCAAAGGGCATAAGCACATACGGGAGTTTGGCAGTTTGCCAACCTAACAGAAATCCCAACCTCTTTTCTCCAGCTGCCAATTTAATGAAACAAGGCTTTAGCCAATGACGTGCCGTTATCGCCTGTTTCACTTTCACTGCAAATCCCCCTTCCTTCCAAAAATCCAGTGCTTGCTTTATTGGTAAGTATTAAAGGGGACATAACGTGCCCAGGAAGCCCCAACACCAGCTTACAAAGCTTCTGTAGGCCAAATATCTGTAACGGCTGAGCAAAGTGTACATGATGTTTAGTCAAGAGTAATTGGTAATAACCTCCATTTACATCGTGTGTCTGTCTTTTATTTCTAG
>JAVQJD010066546.1:0-24936 GCA_036023655.1 Nannoperca australis | reverse complement strand
GAACTGGAGAGGATCCCCAGATCCAGGTGTGAAAAACTTGTTGCATCATTCCCAAGAAGACTCATGGCTGTACGAGCTCAAAAAGGTCTGAATACTTATGACCATGTGATATTTCAGTTTTTCTTTTTTAATAAATTTGCAAACATTTCTACATTTCAGTTTTTTTTCTGTCAAGATGGGGTGCTGATTAATGAGAAATAAAATGAACTTTTTCGATTTTAGCAAATGGCTGCAATAAAACAGAGTGAAACATTTTAAGGGGTCTGAATACTTTCCGTACCCATGTACGCAGTCAGGGCAGGTGCATCATCCATCTTTTTTTAATTTTTATCTAAACACACATTTAGAGACTGTGCAGCAATAACAGCTCCAAAAAGCATTATTTTACCTCCAGCAGTTCCGAGACAACAGGCAGCACCTCTGGGTTACAGATGTCGATTGAGTCGTCCCTGTAGGTTTTCTTCTTGTAGCGGATGTTGCCCAGGTGAAGGATGGCCGACAGCAGGGAGAAGATTCTAAACATCAGTTCAGGAAACGTTTAAGAAACTTGTGGAAACTGTACAGTTGCAGTTACTCTCAATCTGTGGGATCTTTTCATTTGACTCTGAGTGGCCAACAAGGCAGCGGTGTCTGATGGTGAAGGACATTGTATAAATCGGCATAAGTATGGACATATACAGGTGCTTTATATATGCTACACTTTGTACTGTAACAATACTTCTATACAAAACAAGTCATGGAGAAGTTAACCGTGTGTGTGTGTGTGTGTGTGTGTGTGCGTGTGTGTGTGTCACTCACTGTTTGCGCATGGCAGGAAGAAAGCCAACCATCTCCATGGCCAGCTGAAGTCTTTCAAAGTCATGCTTTAGGTCTTCTCCTTCGACGGTGAAGCAGTCCTGCAAAAAAAAAAAAAAAAGAACGGGTGTTATCAGGTTGACACAGCAGTTGTTAGGAGACACTGGCCTGGAAGCCAAAAGAACAAATGACAAGTCTCTATGAAGTTTAGACACACAGAGTGCGCCAACATTTTTAATGTTTATAGGTTGTCCAGCAACAATGCTTAAAATAGATTTTTTGAAGTTTACTTCACAGCTGAAACAAAAGAAAACAGAGTGGCCTGAAGTGGACAAAACGAATGACTCTTACTAAAACAAGCTATCATTAAGAAGTTTGGCGGTCAAATATAACAGCAACACATTTCAGTCTGATGTGTAGAGCGTCTAGTGAACAGAGCATGTGCAGGTTCTGCTCATGTTGCGGAAAATCTAGCCCAGCTTCCCCTTTTAAACCAGTCTGCAGAAATTTGGCAAGCTGGCAAAGAGGAGATGAGCGGAGCAGCGATTTATTGGTTTTCCTGTGTTTGAGTGATGGACGATGAGCTAAACCAGCAGGGAGGAGACACAGGAGGAGCTTGTTTGTGATGTGTGCAGACAGGCGCTTATATGTATGTTCACATAAGCAAGTGCAAATTTTGCATAGTACATTTAATACATGTGAAGGGCAGATCTCATGGACAACACAAAGATATTAGAATCATCATAAAGTCATTACATAAAAAAATAAGCATTAAAAGACTGTGGATTAAATAACAGAAATAATTCTTAGCAACCAAATGCACACAAGACTTGTGGATAAATCTGGATCTGGTTGGATGTTTCTGACAAGAGGAAGAGCTTTCCCCAGACTAGGGACACATGCTTTGATGTAACTACATAACTGCACAGTCTTTCACTACATAAACCCACCGTAATGTGATGTCTGCTCTCTGCTCTTTATGGGCCCATTCCACTACGGTTGCCATAATTATCACATACCGAGGCCTCAGAAAGACAAACACTCCAAACATGAGACTCACACTTACACCAGCATGCCCCCCTTCTTGCCTTCCTCACTCTCTGCTTTCATGGCAGAAACTCGCACTGACCTATTAGTAACTCTGGTGTTACATTTCCAAAGCAGGACAATCTTTATTTATTTAGAAAAACGGGTTGCTATAACTTAAGACTTTCTTCCAGTGAAAACAATCTGCCAATGTAGTAAAAGCGTGTTTGAGGATCCCAGATGTTGTACTTGAAACAAAAACATTAAAACTTCATCAAAACCATTAAAATACATACATTTGAAGTAACATTTCCTTAGTAGGCTTAGTAGGCATGTAATAATATAGTCGTAATCCTTGCTGTGTTTAAAAAAAGTCAAATTGATAGATTTGACTAAAATATGTGCTAATCACACTTAAGTCACTGCATATTTATAGTGTCTTCTATTCACTAATGTCAAGAATAGATAAACCGCATTATGCATTTCTCAGTATTATCAGCATCAAAAATACAGTTAACTCACTGATGCAGAAGGTGTGTGGAGAGAGTGTGTCTTTGGGTAAATGAATGCTGTAGCTCAGCCGCTAATTAACTAGTAAACAGTGGAGGCATGTACGTATTATCTTCTATTCAGGGAACTTTTAGTAGAGTAGTGACATCTGGGAAACTTCCATCTTACTGTTCTGCTCATGGTTATACCTAGTTATTTTTTCTACTTTGTGTTGAGTCCCTGTTCTACACTAACCAGAACTAACACTTGCATTTCTACAAAAAATGTATTCTACAGTACAGAAAGGAAAGTGTGTAAAAGGTTCGTTTAGCAGACACAAGTTCAAGTTGAACATCTTGGACTTATTAACTGACAATTTAATTCATCAAAGTGTCTTATCTTAACTTGAGCTTCAGTCATGTTCACTGAGCAGCAGTGCCAGCCCCTCCTGATAAGATTCTTTGCCAAATGTCATTGATAAAATATGAAGTAAATGTTACAGGAAGGCTGGCGACATAATCCCAAAATTACTGATGGAAGTTTATGAGAAAAGTAAAGAAAGAGAAAAGAAAAATTGTAATAGAGTGCAGGATGTGATGAGAACATCTCCACATGAAGTCACACCTTCGACTGTGGTTTTAAAGTAACTCTATTTTACTATCGGTAATGTCAATGATAAAAAAAAGTCACTCGGGTTACAAAAACCCAGGCATCTACAGTGGCCAGGATGTGACTAGACATCCTAACATAACTCAGAGAAGCAGCACAACAGGGAAAAGCAAAAACAAGCAAAGCTAAAATAAACACTACCCCAAACCAGACCAGGAAGTATCCAAAATCAACAAAATTAGCGGGGGGGGGGGGGGAAATGACGGAGAGAGGGTGCAACTATGCAGACAAAGTGTGGCTTGAGCTGCAAGTGCTCAAGGTGACTTCTCCAACACGTACAGACACACGGATGGTACACACAGAGACAGATACTGACCGGTTCACTTTCACAGTAACTGTCCCAGTGCAGTTGGTGGGTTGACTTTGTCATCTGGAAATGTTAAGGCAGAGTTTACAGGAAGGCGAGGTTATGGTTAGACAGCAGCCTTCTAATGACAAAACATACTGTACATAAACTTATGGGAACTAACAGCAATTGAAAAGACGTGCTGTTAAAACACAAGCAATGACTGAACTTTATATGTTCATGACACGCAGACAAGTATAGAGTACTCACAGTCAGAAATAAGTCAAACATTCAAAGACATATAGACACTGATGAGAGAGATGTATCCACACAAAACGCAATCACAGATTCCTTTCATGATTGAAGGCATCAAGTTGTTAAAGCAGGGTAGGAAGGTGGAATGAAAGCTGCACATTTGTTATACAAATGCACATGAATGGCTTTATGTTAAATTACAGCTGAACTTTTTAAAAAGCATAACGTGAGTTTTCATGATTGATTTCATATAGATAAGGTATAAAAACCAACTTGCAGACACGTTAAACTTGCATGATATATGTTGATGTCACTATTGCATTGCATGGTGTTCTGGTTTTTAAACAGCAACTGTTTTAAAGTTCTTCTCCAGGTCTGTTCAGAAAGGCAGCACCATCTGAGATTTCAGAATGTGCAGTTGAAAAACATTTGGCTGACATGACCAGATTCACATGATCCTTTTTACTCAGCATCCCTTTCCGCTCACTGTCTGGATTCTTTTCAGAATCATATCTCATCAGCATCAAGCATTTTGGCAACCAGCAAGACTCAGTCAGGGTGTCCTTAAAGGCACCACCTTCAACAACTGCAGTACCACACAATACTAACTACTACAAAAATGAAAATTAAGTAGCCAATTCTTCACAAAGTTTAAAGTCTCTGCAAAATAGTTTTTATTTATTACTTAAATTAACTAGATCCAATGGTTGCAACAAAATTGGGAAATCAACATAAAAACCTATGGCTTGCTTTGGACATTGTCCTGTTAAATGTACATTTGGGGTTAATGGGCCTATCAAAAGATGCAAAACCACATGTGTGGTTCTCAAAGCAAAATGCTGAATGAGTTATGATCAAGTACCAAGGTGTGATCAACGAATAAAAACAGCCACAACTGAAACATGTTTATGCAGCTTGTAAACAAGTTGTCTAGATTCTGTGGATTGGAGGAGTTGTGAAATCCTTCCAAGAGCTCCAGCTGGTGCAAGAGTTTCAACGTAAACTCCACAGACAAGACAAGAGTTCAAGTGCAAGTGAGGGGCAGAGTAAGAATAGAGTGCAAGAATCTGTGTATATATTTATGCATGCATGTGTGCATTGACTGGGAGGAATGGAAAAAATTCCCTGCTCTCTTCTCCGTAGGCGTGAAGATTTTGGAGGAGGGGAGCAGGATCCTGGATGTCAACGCTCGAAGGAAGGGACACAACAAGTTTTACACAACATCCACATTCCATACGCGTAATGTGTGTGTATGTGTTTGTGTTTATTGTGGCTTTGTTTCGTGGTTGTGTTAAACCTGTTTTTCGCTGTGAGCAAAGCAAGTAGCAGAGACAAGTGACAAACACTATTTTGTTCTTCTCTCTGCCACTGTGTGTGTGTTTGTCGTTGATGATGCAGGGGTGAGGTGAGTAAATGAAGACCAAAGTGAATGCGAAACCCAGAGTTACACCCACAAAACACAAACTAATACACAATGATATGAACACAAACACACAGATGATAAAACTCCTGCCCATCTCTCTGAAACAAGTGAAGAGATTTGACAGCTTTTCTTTTTACATGCATGTGTGAGACTATATAGTAGGTGTTGAAAGCCACCAACAATGGAATGTGTTTCCTTTGTGTCATGATTTCTATCTCTTTCCTGTTTGCAGAGACACAGAGGTGACTGTACTTGGTTTGTGGGGGTCTTAGGACTAGTAGATGACACCAATACAGACAGAGAAACACACAAAACTCCAAAATAACAAAAATAAATGAAAACTATGGCAAACACCTCATCTCAGCACCTAAGACAAAACTCAGACATAAAAACCCAAACAGAAATGTACAACAAACTGTGTAAGGCAAAACAAGTCAAGATAACTGGTTGATATCATATTTTTCTTAAATAAACAGCTAATTGTGTGGGATTGTGAAGGTCCCACCTGACTGAGGTAATGGTATTCTTCAGGCTTCTTGAGGTGAAAGGCTTTCCTCTCTTCTTCACTCGATCCTGCCAGCAGGTAGTAAAACACATGGTAGTTTCTAAAAGAAAAATGGGAAATTATTATTTAATTTTAAAGAAAACGTTTAACTTATGGTAACTTACATTTAAACTCACAAGAAATACAAGCTTTATTGATAACTATCCAAAATGTGTCTTTTTGTGTTTTTATACGAGAATACCATGTAAATATGTGACAAACGTATTTCCCTAAAATAAATGTAGGAAGACATTAACACAATACGTTAAAAGTAAAAAGGGTTCATCCGCTGCACACTGGTCATTTTAGCATGTTAGCTTACCAATGTCAGCATTTGAACAAACTTATAGTTAGCAAACTAACATGCTACAATAGTAGTTACATAGTAGTTGATGTTAAGATGAAATGCTTTAAAACAAAAAGCTAAATACTGAAATGTTAGTTAGCAACAGCAAGAGGTTAATATGTATTCAGTTAGCTTGGCAGCCTGCTGAGGTTTTGCAACTAATGCTTAGCAGGTTATGTTGCAAACAGTAAACTTTGTAACATGCTAATATTTTGCATATTTAGGTAACAAGCAAATATTAGAATGTCAGCCAGGTACTATTAGCATGTTAGCATGACATTTTAGTATTATTTTAAACTAGAAAGTACTAACAAAAGGGAATTTTCCCATTAATTTTAGAGACATCCTCTCATTAACTGATGTGTGAAACAAATAATCAACCCACTACTTGTCGAGATATTACCCAGTAGACCAATGTGTTGTCATGAGTCCCTCGCGCCACAATGCTAACATAGCTTAAACAAAAGCAAAACCTAGAAAACAGAATCATTGTTTTGGATCTCAGTTTGTTTGTTTGTACGATTGTTTTTTCTCTGACAGCACATAAGTGCAGTGTAAAGGTTAGAGGTAAAAAGTGTACAGCATCTGTACGGCCAAGTTCTTCTTTAAAAACACACTCACACACATGCATACAAGCTGTTATGGGCATTGAGTCAGCAATCCATCTTAATAAGAGGTGGCTAACACAGGGGGCCCCACTGTGAGCCCCCATGGTGAGGTTAACCCTCGTCACATCGTCCAGCCAGTCCAACACATTAGTGTCAGCCCCACTAAAAGCTCAATTCACTTCATAAATCACAATTTTACAAACTCAAAAAACAGGCTTTCTGAGTTCAATTCCCTCAGATGCACTACTTTACCAAATTTCATTTATTTTGTACTTGCTGCTAGCACCATTTCTTCAAAGTTAGTGAATAAAGTTTCAAGCGCAAAGTACAGATTGACAACCTAGTTTGTTGACATATTGTCAACATATGGAACCTTAAATATCATCCATATATACACCAGTGTTTACATAATATATAACTAGTATAGTATAAAATGTTGCTGGAATAAATGTCACACAAGCGGTGCATGGATAATGTACGGTCGTAAAGAGCGGCAGTGTGAATGGTGATGTTTTTGAAGAATTTGTATGAAAGAAATCTGGAGGGCATCATTTGACAGTTTTTTACCATTGCTCAGAAGTAATGTGGTGTCTTCCTTCTTAACAAAACCATGTACGTAAGTTCTTCATTTCCAAAATGATGATTATGGTCTGATTTTCTGAGAAGCACTCACCGCTCATTGTGCTCCTGATAAACCAGCCTTGACTTCTCCAGGAGGTATTTCTCAACATATGCTCTGAAAAAAAGTTCAATAAAATGGTTAACATCAAATCATGATTCAGGAAAATGATAAGCATTTTGTCTCTGGTTCCTTACCCTCTTACAGTGCCGCTCTCCTGGTAGTTCACCTGAATGAATTTGCCGAAGCGACTCGAGTTGTTATTGTGGGCAGTCTTTGCATTTCCGAATGCCTGAAGGGGGAAAGAGAGAAAGATGTGGTAAGATGAAAACAAAAACACGCTGTGAAGAAATAATGGGAAGAAGCCACATATTACATATCTTACACACAGGTTAGTGACAGGCGACTCAGGTCAAGATCAACTTTAGGTGTGGATAATTTGTTTGTGGGTCAAGCACACAGAGAATTTGGCCTCATGTCAAACATTGCCTTGAAACGATGTCAGCCTGGACGGCGTGGAGCAAGCTTTTCCTCTTACATAGTTTCAAACAGAGTCAGTCTGAGACAGATAAATAACATGGTTTTAAGATCTATTCAAGTAAGAGTCAGACAAATTGCCAGAATGAGGATGAAGGAGATCGGGCCAGCAGGCCCGATGCAAAAAAAGCTCCTCAGTGAGTAATTGGATCCATGTGGCTGTGTGGAACATGTGTAGTGGTTGTGCTTCAATAAGATCGTCCAGTATTTCCCCTATGTCAGTATGTCACACACACACACGGCTGTTTATGTTGTATGGCTGCCTGGAGGGGAAGTCGTTTTTCACCCCATATTTAAACCCTGCAGTTATTTGCAGCTTTGCCACAAGTAAACAAATTCCTCAGTGAATCACTTAGAGCTTCCCCAAGCCCTGCGTCTGTGGAATGGGAAAACACCCCTCTCTGACCCCACCCTTCACCAACACCACTTACTAACATACAAGCATGCGAGCAGAAGGCTAATACAAAGCTAATGGGCAACATTATAGGGCTTCAGTATCCTAATGTACACGCTTGCAACTGAAAGTGCACTAAATTCCACTTTAAATTTCAAAAACATCATGCCGTTTTGTTTTATAGTGGGCCATGATTGGCTAGTTGCTGCAATGCAACACAAGTGAAAGCTTCACAAGGCAAAAACCACAAGCCAAACATGTGTTTTTCAATGACAGTTTACTCACACATGAGTGTTTCAGATGCAAATACACAGGGTATCATACAAGACATGTAGGATTGTCCTTTTCAAAAGTTTAAAGAGCTACGTGTTTAAAATGCAGCACTATACAACAATGAAAAGCAGAACAGGCAATATATAGACACAAACACATGAGATCACAATCACTTGAATGTTGAATGTGTCTTTATATTGCTTGTTGATGGTGATTCTGCCTGAAAAAAATCTCTGTTGGATCAAAACGTTAATTAAAACGTTAATTAAAATAACTGGGAGTTATTAATGCAGTGTGCAAATCTTTTGTCTGATTCTTTCAATGATCTCTATCCCATTGTAAGTTTATGGGCAAAGATCATTATACCATTAAAATGCTTTTGGGAATCAGGACTGAGGAGAACCCATGACACTTTGGCCCCTCTACTACTGGCAGAGCCAGGCTTAAGGAACTGGATCACAGCAATGAACCAACCTTCATTTATGACTCACTAAGCTAAACAAATCATTAAAATGGGCAGATACTGTGGAAAAACATATTTAACTCCGCTGTCTGGACAAAGAAAGAGCAGACAAGGTCAAACTGAGGAACAGTGACGATATCATTGCACATCCAGAAATGGGAGTTTATAAAATGTGATGCCTGAAGCATTTGTTATTCCCGGAGGAGCTGGTATTCTGTTCGCCACTCCACCCATCTCTGAACTGGCTAACCTGACCTGGTTCTGGAACCACCATCAGACGAGGAGAGACTACCATCCGTCAACGTCCCTAAGTAGTAAGATCTTCCTGAATGGACAGCCAATAAAAACCAAGCACTAAAGCGCTCACAACAATAACCTGCTGGCAGACAAGGTGAGGAACTCGGGTCAGACGAGTCAGATAATGGACCTTTCAGTGTTTTTTATTAAATGGCTTGACATTCAACATTTTGTGTTGGGCCAGCAGGAAGCAGGATGTGGAACAACTAAAATACTGAGAGCTGATTTATGATCAGGCACTGTGTGTTCGTCTATCTGGTCTGTGTAAAAAAGATGCAAAGTTTAAGACGACATTTTTACAGCCGACAGTTTGTATTCCTTCTAAACTTGGCTAGCTCCATATCGGAGGCAATAAAACACGAATCTCACAGCAGAAGGGACGATATGTCACAACTGACCTCTGGAGGGGAGTTTCTTGCAACATGCATTGCCAACACTATAACACATGACAGTGGAAGAGTATCTGAGGGTGGATTTCCCCCCCTTCGAGTCTTTGTCACAATTTGCAGCAGAGCTAAAACTGTTTGTACAGACATGATTCGCCCCACTTCAGTCACTCCAACAGGTCAACAAAATTATTGTTGGCTTCAGACCACAGACTGAGCCAAAGGCAGACCAATGACAGACTTGAGATGGTGCCAGTGTGCTCTGGGTGTAATGTGTCTTTCTACAGGCCCGGTCAAAGTCGTTCAGAGAAGCACAGACAGGCAAACACTTTGACGTTGCAGCTGGGAACAAAACTCGATGGCATAGTCGATGAATTCATCCAAAATTGACCACAGAATTTCAAATAGAATTGAGTATAACTGCGGATTGTTTTCAGTTTTCTTAACACAGTCATCTTCAGATTTCTCGCGCCTTTAGCAGCACACGTAACAGAACTTTAAACTTTGTGATTGGTCATAGTTAACTTCTCTCCTCCAATTTTTTTTATGTATACAGGCTTGTAGCTTTGACTTTTTATCAAACAACCATCTTCTAGCTCACTCTTTTTTCTTTCAGTTCAGGAGGAATTGAATTGAATTGAGGAGACGTGTACTGTGCATTTGACCTACGATAGCTTGTAGCTTATTGGTCATCATGACAATAAATATACTTAAAATCAGCCACATACCTATCTGTAATCCCATTTAATCTGTTGATTTTACTCCTCAACACAAATGTGTATAAATATATATTTATGTAACCAAGTCATAATTTCAATTTTTTGATTGAACCAGAGATATATTTAAGAAATTGGGATCTGATCCACTGAACAGGGCCAATATGTCTTATTAAATATATATGTAAATATTCAGCATATCAGGTCTATCAGGAAAAACTACAATATTAAACAGAAATGTTCTATTCTAGATAATCAATTAGACTTCTAGATCGCTGTACACAGAGGCGATCAGTCCCTATTCTATTAATGCTTCTATCTGTATTCATGTAATTAGGTCTTTGTCTGCTCTGACTCATGCAGTGTGGAGCAGAGACACATGGCCTTTAATCATATGAGGATGACTTCATTACCAGCATCTAAAGGAGACAGTGAAACAGGAAAATGGACTGTTTTGTCCTGGGTTGATTCTGCAGGGAGATGGGAGCCTTTCAAATGGATGGAGGAGTCACGCTATGCGCTCAAACAGAAAGCGCAGACAAAAGCCTGCTTGATTTAACTCACAAAGGGATTATCTTTTAGTAAGTCATTAATTGCTCAGGGGTTACAAATGAATTTCCAT
Source organism: Nannoperca australis (assembly GCA_036023655.1). Classification (NCBI taxonomy): domain Eukaryota; kingdom Metazoa; phylum Chordata; class Actinopteri; order Centrarchiformes; family Percichthyidae; genus Nannoperca; species Nannoperca australis. Next base: position 14,188 of record JAVQJD010066546.1, on the reverse strand, counting down.
GGTGGGTTGTGTTTAGAGGTCATGTGACAGCATGGCCCCAAACTACACAGAGAAATGCTTTGACTGAATTTCAAAGTTACTTAAGTGAAATGGGCCATGATGAGATACAGAGGTGGCATTCTTCTGACTCACTGAGCGCAAATTTATTTAGGAATGTGTCACCAAATTGTTTGCATTCCTTTTCTGACAGTAGCCACGCAGCATCTTTGTGATTCCATAGTTACTCAAAGAGGCATTGCTCATTTAACCTTTGTAGATTAATATCCTTTTCCAAGCTTATTGCCAGGCCTAGTCATCCACCACGGTATGTGGACAGGATGTCAACAATAGAGTGAAAGAGCAAGTGACCCGGACCAACGCGTATCATGGTTATGTCACAGCGCGTGCGGACAGGCAGATAATGTTTTCCAGAGGTTAATTTGTAACCATGCCCCTTATAATCTCACACCTAAAGTCATGCTGGCCTGAGTGGGCTGTGGTGGTCACAGTGGTTGTTTAACCTGCAGTCATGGTTCCCAGCTGAGTCAAAGCACAGTGGGATGTGGGTTCTGGCAGTGGCTGCTTCTGTCAAAACACTGCCCTAAAATGTGTTTAAAGTAGGATGTGTACAGGCTTAACAGCTTGCGTTACCCCCCCCCCCACACACACACACACCTTGAGTAGAAAATGAACTGTGGCTTGACAATATGGCCTAACAAGACTACCAAGTGTCTATATTCACTGCTAACGGCTCTGTGAGGCTGTCCTGAGGCTGTCCTGAGGCTGTCCTGAGGCTTTGAGCTAAATGCCAACATCAGCATGCTAACATGCTTACAATGACAATGCTAACATGCTGATGTTGAGCAGGTATAATGTTTTAATAAAATGTTTTCCTGTCAACACTGACACATGAAAATGTGATTCAGCCATTTAGAAAAGATACCAGTGTTGGCTGTAAGCTTTGTTTAAAAAATCAAGCTTTTGTCTTCCACAATTCATAGCAAGGTCACCATCACTCTGCCTCAACACCCCTGGGAACCAATCTGATGGTCCAGTGAAATTACCAATATAGACGTCAAGCTTGACAAGCTTCGCGTCAGGCTCGAATGAACTGCTACAGACGTCAGAGCTTGCTAATTGAAAGAACATTTAGTTACTGTACTTGTACCAAAGATGACATTTCTCACACTACAACCTGAAGGAGAAGAAAAGAGTTATGTTTGTTTTGTCATATAACAAGATAAAGTATGTTGTTATCACAGGAAACATTTTAGTAGAAATATAATTATTTGGTATGATATAATAATGGGAAAATAAGTTGTGAAAAGGTTTTGGTCAGATTTTGAATCCTTAGAGCAGAACCACGCTAGCCATTTCACCTGGTTTTCACAGTTTATGCTAAGCTAAGCTAGCTGGCTGTTGGCTCTAGAGTTGTCCAGTATTTAATAGATATGAGAGTGGTATCGACCTTCACTTTATATATATATTTAAATACTCAACACTATTTCAATGTCTATACTTCTGCCCTTATGGACTCTGGAGCTGCTGCTAGTGTTATTTATTACATTTTTTTATTGAATTTACTTGCTGTGCATTTGACAAATAAAACTTTGACTTAACTTGACTTGACTTCTCATCTAACTCTCCACCAAAAAACAAATAAATGTGTTTTAATCGCAAAATGACAAACAGTTCCTTTAAAAAGTTTGGATATCACTGGACTACATGTGAAAAGTATGTGTGTAACAGAGAGGAAAAGGGAGAACAATGGAAAAAAAATTAATAAATTTGAAAAAGCAGTGGCCTTTTGATCAGAGCAGTGGCTGACTAAAAGTACTTGGCTCAATCAGAAAGTCCTCCTGAGTTAGTCAGAAGGAAGTGAACATTAGTCACAGGGATGGAGATGAAAGCCAGGCGTAATAGAAAAATAATCACAGATCTCCAGGACTCCTGAGCTATCAGAGACATCTCTCATATAACATAAACCTCCCTGAATTACAGCAGACGAGTGGAAAAAGCCACATTCCTGTGTTACAAGGGCCCCTCAGACAGAAGCAAGAAAAAACCTTGAAATTAGCGAATTCATTTCCCATGCTATTCTATAAATTGTAGACCTGTGTGTATAAATCCTGAAAGAAGTTTTCTTATCCTCCAGGCTGTGTAACAAGTTCTTTGTACATTATCTTTGTACTGTATTTCAAAAGTGAGACTATGTGAGCCAGGAAATTCTAGGGAGAGCGCAATGACAACAAACCATATACTGTCTAATATGAATATATGAGTGAATGCTTATTGATAATGATCTGAAAGGTAGAAAGACTTAAGCCAAGATAATGTTTAATCTGATATAAATTAGCCTAAAGAGGCTGTTACTGTTAGCTGCAGAGTAATGGTGAGTACCAGAGAAAATTCTGTATCTAAAAAGTTGGGAACACAGAATAAAATCACTTTCCAAGAACACAGGCACAAGCCTTATTTGTTGTCATGACATTTAAAAAATCAGACCTGCTTCACCTTCTTCTTCATTCAGATGCATCTGATTGGCCAAAGGACTCCTTGTACTATTTGTGGGTGGCAGCATTGTTTCCTTCAGTGGTGATTCAGCACAGTAAGCTGCCCAATCACTCCTAATCTGCAATAAAGATGTGTGAGTGTGTGTGTGGTCAACTTCCTCTGACTGCTCCCTCTGCTATCTGATCCCTGCTTTGTTAGTGTTTCTTCTGATTTCACTCTCTTCATCACTTTCTGTCATACATCACAAATACCAGCGAACAAACAAACAACAGTAAATCTTTTCTGGTTCACGAAAAGAAGAACTTATTACAGCTGTGGTTAGAGGGGCTAACACTTCAAAAACACACAGGGACAGAGAACAGAACAACCGGGACAAAAACATTGTGAAACGTCCACTTTACCAAAAACTAAGCAAGTGTGAGATGGAAAGCAGACGAATGCCTCTGAAAGCAACTTATTCAAAACAATAACAGAACTTAATTAATTTTACTCCATTTTCAAACATCTCGATTCATCCATACGTCAATTATTAACCATACCGATTCAATGCAGCAATCTGCTAAAATAAATAATTTAATTTACTCTGCAATCATTGAAGTATTTTAATTATAATCACTCTTAAAATCAATTTTCAGTTTGAAGAATCACACATTTCATTATAGATGATAACATTAATTTCCAATTTTCATCTAGACTGACATCTGTTGATTTGTAATGTATAACAGCTGAAATGTGTGGAGGATTCAAAGGTTATAACAAGAACAATGATAACATCACATTATAAGAATGTCTTAACAAATAAAAGATAGTCTTTATTTAAGTAAAAAATACATTGAGAAATTTCCAGCACCATGCTCAAATCAGTTCAGTCCCAGGTGAGACCACAAAGGATAACCTATTTTTGGCCATTACAGAGAAAGAAAATAACATTATGATGGCTGGTCAGCCTTTCTGCATTTTTCCAAAAGGAAGTTAAACCACATTCTTGCTCAGTGTAACTACAAGTTGGTCCTTTGCTGTGTGGGGTGACTATTTGTAGCAGAGGCCCGTTCCTTTTCTGTGCAGCACAGCTGCCTTACAGGATTTATTTCAAACATTGTCAAGATGCCTTTGACGCAATGTCATTTCTCACACTGGCACACACTGTCTGCTCTGTTCTTCAGTTATTCACCTCATTATTCTTGCTCTTTATGCCATGTGACAATTTCAAAGAAGAATGAAAAAACATTCTTTTTCCCCAGTGTTACATAAGAGCGCTCGTCATCTAAAGTGTGAGAAAAGAGGTAAATGTGGCTCCAAAGCCATAGAACCATAGAAAATCTTAAAAGGAGCCCAAAGTGTGGTAGAACAAACGGGAGCGAGGAGGCTTCTTGTTTCTGTTTTAAGTTTAACGGGACATTCTGAGGTAAACAATAGTGCAGTGTTTCCTCGTGGTAATATGATGAGGGAAACGAGAGGCACCAAGAGGGATGAAAAAATTAGGAGGGAGGAGGGCGGGTTGTTCATATATACTTTGACTGTATCCTCGAGATGCTTAGGAGAGCGCAGGTGCACTGACGCTATGTGATTTGTTAATGTGTAAGGAGGAAGTTAGTGATGTTAAAAATGTGTTCAGATCATATCAAAGTCAAGCCGAATTCACAGAATTGTATCTGTAAAACTGGGACATATAACTAATACTTTGTGAATATTAACTTTTCATGAATATCTGGTACTTGTGCCTTTTGACTTGTACTTTAATAACACGAATAAACACACAAAACTATTTACCAGCAGCTTATGACTGATTTGTAAAATGATGCCCAACTTCTAAATGTGTTTAATTCCCTAAACAATGAGAAGCAGTGGAACTAATTCAATACCACTGAGAATTGATATCAGGTCTTATGTGGTATACTTATTTTAAATGAAAATAGGAACAAACTTTTGTTGCAAACAACCCCACCTAAGTGAGGTCACGTGATGCAAACTTTTACCATAGACTTACATTGTGAAAGAGATCTTTTTTTCCCGTTTATCGGACACACATTGTTTTAAAGGAATTCTTCAATTATATAATGGTTGTGATATGCTATTTCAACCAAAATGTTATAAAATAATATTGCCTACTGTACTATCACTATACTCAGTGACAACCGCATTTTATCCAGCCCATGTTAAAGAACACAACCTGTCCAGTCTTATTAGGATCAGAAGGGTTAACAAGATGCAGACTGATGGTTCGAGTTTGAACACATATGTGAGATAGTACGTGCAAAGTGTTTTCACTGTCAGTCTTCATTAAACCAGCTTTCTGCAGTTTGGGGTTTTACCAAAACAGTAGGAGGAGCTGGTGTTTGATAGTCATGAAATGCCATCAATCCTTCCACTCAGCCCACAGACTCTGCGCAGAGCTGTGACTCACTCCACCAACAGATAGAGGAACAAGACCTGATTGTTGAGTTAAATATCAGACTGACCACTGCAAAAATGAGCCACACGAATGAGGCATTTTCACTATTTTCTTACGCTTTACAAACAACACATGTAATAAATTACTCTGGAAGTCATATTAGGGTGCCGGACGTAAACCAGTAGTTTAACTTCAGCCCTTGGCAGATATAACGCAACACATGAATCACAACACACCCACAACTGAACCACGTCCAGAAAACATTTCTGTGGCAAATGGGCAAATGTGTTCAGTGTTTTCACCACCTGCACTCACAAGGACGTTCTCCAGCTGGCATCAATGAAACCTGCCACACAAACAATAAACCAGGAGCTAACCTGAGCTGGCAAACTGGGGGCATCTGGGTCACCAGGCCAGCATTCGTATTGATCCACACACACACACACACAGAGAGAGAGAGAGAGGGGGGGGGAGAGAGAGAGGGGGGGGGGGGAGAGAGAGAGAGAGAGAGAGAGAGAGAGAGAGAGAGAGAGAGAGAGAGACTGAACCCTCATCTTGAATCTCTGCCAGTACAATGCAGCACTGCAGACATGGGTGTGGCCTCACCAAAGCCCTTTTCATCAAGACACTAAAGAGTGAAATGCATATTATCTGGTAACCACAATATTGGGTTGTTTGTCAATTGGTTAAAAGCAGGGAAATATTCAAAAATGTGGTCACATGATCTGCGTCACCAAGAATAAACTCCATTCAGCTTTACAGGACACACCAACAAAGAAGAAAAGGGTGTGCCTTCATGTAAGATATTTCACACAGAAAAGAGTAAAAACATGGGAGGGCAGGTTTTTCTTGTCAGTTTTGAATATCACGGTGACTATCTGCTATTAAAAGAGGTTTTATTGACTAGCACCAACATTTACAAGCCTCCACACAGTGATGATGTTATAATTGCTTCCACAGCACTCAAATTGTTTATTTTTTTGCTGGGTCGGGAGAATGTCGGGTTCAAGTACAGATTCTAATGTACACAGTAGTGCAGAGGCTTATCTATAAGAGGTGTGGACCTGGCATTTCATCTAGTGTCCAAAACCACTTGAGCAGCAGCTGACCTTTTGGGAAAAGACAAAGTAAACATACACTGAGATTCCAGTTAACATGCTCACCTATTATTATTATGCTTTTATTACAATAATGCCACTAACTACAGCCTGCATAAGCACAGTGACTACAATCTTCACAGCAACATTTTTATATTAATTCCAGTTAAGCCTGTTCAGTTCAGTTCATCACAAACGGTGTGTCCCATATACTCTTCATATATGGCCGTGCATTGTTTGACAGTAGTGTAAAGTGTACATCAGAACCATGGATGTTCACCTGCCTGTATTTTTTGGCCACTCTTCTACCATACACATGCAATGAATAATTTCAGTAGGCCAATCATTAAAAAGCTTTGATCGTTGTCTGTCAGATTAATAATTGTCAAGCAAAAATAGACAAATATTTTGTTGGTTCCAGCTTCTCAAATGTGAGGATTTTCTGCTTTTCTCTGTTTTATATCATTGTAAACTGAATATCTTTCAATTTTGGACCATTGTTTAAACAACACAAGCAATTTGAAAACATGAGCGTGGGCACTGGACATTTTTCACTATTTTCTGACATTTTACAGACTCAATGAAAACATTTTTAATATTAAAAATAATCACTAATTTAAGCCCTTAAACAAAGACATAAAGGCCCTCACAAGCTTGCACATGCGTAAGAAAACTAGTCCAAGCCTTTACTCATGTTTATGAGTTTTGCTTTATTGAAGCTAAACTATACGACTAGTATAATAAAATGCAGTTTTCATAAGTAGGACTCATTATTTATTTTCTTTTAAAACGTGATGTTATTGATCTGTTACAAAGTGTTTTAATAACTGTAGCGGTCTTCTAGCATAGTTTAAATTCCAACATTGAATTTTTATTTGGGCATGTTTTGTACTTAAAACATTATTTCCCAAATAACTAGCTACTAACTAAAGCTGAGGAGCAAACAGCACATTATTTCCCTCTGAAATGTTGTCAAATTAACACGTAAAGGTTGAAAGGTGAAAATGAATCAAAATTGTAATTGTTCTGTATTGAGGCGAGTGACCGGAGTCAATTTGCCTCCCTGTATAGGATGTGTTTGACAAGCGCTAAGTAAATGTGCTCAGCCATTAGGAAAACAGGCCTATCTTTTAGAGCAAACACTATCCCACTCACTCCAGAAGCCTGTGTCAATACGCAATTTCTCAGTGTCAACAAGTTGCTCAGAAACCCTGCTGTAGCCTCAGAGGCTATATCTCCCTCTTTTTAGAAGAAGTACTCAGATCCTTCCGTAAATGTATGATACAACAGTCCTTCATTCAAAATCCTACTAAAGTAGAAGATTGGAGGTATCATCAGCTAAATGAACTTAAAAGTAAAAGTACTTGTTCTGCATTAAAATGTCCTCCATAACTGATACCTTAATATATATGACTTTATTAGATTTTTAATACTGATGCATCAATGTTTATGCCCCATTTTACAGGTGTAGCTGGTTGAGGTGGAGCTAGTTTTAACTACTTTATTTATAGACAGGCAGTTTAGTCCAGAGTTTCCCAATCTAGGAGTCGGGCTCCTGTGAAGTGTCACAAGATAAGATAAGATAAATCTGAGGGGTCGTGGTGATTAATGGGGCAGGAAGGAATTCATGATTTTTTTCCTAACCTTTGCTATTATGTGTGAAATAATAACTGTGTTTGTAATCACTGGTTTAATCTTAAACAATGGTTTGTATTTATAACCTAAAATGTTCATGATAACTGTTAACTTCAGCTGTCAAATATATGTAGTTAATTAAAACGTACACTAATTTCCTATAAAATGGAGTGGAGTAGAAGCATAAAATGGGCATACTCAAGTAATATACAAATACCTTAAAATTGGACTCAAGTACAGTACTTGAAGTTGAATTACTTAAAGTCAAAAGTGGAAAAATTTGCATGTTAACTTCAGTAGGAACAACATGATGCTCTTTAATATGTCTGTGCTGTTTTCTACTAGAAAACAGGAAATGCACAGTTTAGCACAAAACACAGGCCTGACTGCAGGGGAGGACGGGCTGAACAAGATAACTCAGGACAATTGTAGGTTACAAAGCAAAAAGCATCCCCATATTAAAAGCTCCTACGCTTTGTACCGCACACTCGCATAGTTGTGTGTTTTGTCTGTGCGGCGTTGTCTCTTGGTGAGTGTGGAGGTGTGCAATGAGGGATCACAGGGTAGATCTGTGGAATGGTGACAGATTTCCAGGCTAGTACAGAAACCTTAATTCAACTCTTTGCATTCTGCCTGTATCTATATGAGTACATCAGCATTTACAGCAGCTCACAACGTGTAAAGTATTGTCAGTCTGTGAGCGTCAACGCCTGTGTGGAGGCTAAGAAGCCATACACAAAACACTGAGTATAATGAAATATTTCATCATTTTCTACTTGCACGATTGCCACCTTAGCTGTAATACCATACAGCCACAGAGAACATGAATAAAAAGCTAATTTCAACACTCCTCCTAAAAAAATCTCACTGTGAAGCAAGAGAAGCAAAAACAGTAGAAAGAGAGGAAATGCGGGAGGCGCAGAAAGAAGCTTCCCAAATCTGGCCGCCATATAGTGTAGTGGAATGTAATAGTGAGGGGGAGTGAGGGTAGGAGGCCCGATGTCCTGGAAAACATGGAGTCACGTCCCAATTCACAGAGTTCGGACCAAAGGGAAAATCAAGACAAAAAATGGAAAAGAGTTGTGACCAGCTACAACTGAAATATCCTTAGTGTTGTCTCAAATTCTCACACAGCAAACTACATGTCTCTTTCTTACTCTAAGAGCGACCGAGCCAAATGTAGAGCTGAAGCGAACGAGCCAGCAACTATTCTGACATCAATCAATTAATGGTTTAAGTCAAATTTGAAGTAGAAATATTTCTTTGTTCCATCTTCTCGCTAATGAGCTTTTCTTTGTCTTCAGGTACAGTTACTTCACATATCCAGCCTACAAATATTCGCTGCTTCACACATTCACTTCAATTAAAGCCTGAGCATTGGACAAATTCAAGCATGTGTTTCCTGTTTCGGCTTCAGTGGACTCACAGGTCAGAGTTCACCTTTGTTCAACTCTGACCAAGTGGACGTGCTCGTTTGTCCAGTAGAAACACTGATGCACTGCGTTTGGGAATGACAAAACACTACCAGACTAAAAACAGTAGCGTCACTCTCAAACGCTTTTCGTTTACAGTTTGTAATCACTTTGAATATATTAATTCATTAGACGCATCAGAACTGTGACCGTAGTTTTATTGGACATAAGTGTCATGTGACCGTATCTTTCTTTGACTGTACACCAAATATGATTAAAGACAATTTTTATTATAAATGAATCTGCTGATTATTTACTCAATTAATTGTTTGGTCTACATAACGTACGAGAATAATGAAAAATGCCTAGAACAAGTCCTTAAAAGCCAAAAGGTGATAACTTCAAATGTCTTGTTTAGTACAACCAACATTTTAAAACCCTAAAATATAATCAATTTACTATCATATTAAACGATGAAAAATAGAAAATCCTCACGATGTAGAAGCTTAAACTGGGGAATGTTTGGTGCTGTTGCTTAAAAGCTCAAAACTTTTTAGGTTTGGTGTGTCGGGTGGAGAAAAGCAAGTGATTCAATGACATCCCCTTAGGCTTTAGGTCATTGTGATGGGCCTTTTTCACAGTTTTTGACATTTTAAAGACTAAATGCTTAATCAATTCATCAAGATGAACATACTTGTTAGTTACTTCCCTACTCCAATGTACAGTATGTGTATCAGAAATTCTTCTCGGATGTGTAGTTGACGTTAATTCTTAATAAAAGGGTCATATACAGACTTGTCTTCCTTTCTCACACAGCAGTTAAAGGCTGTAACAAAACCATAGTGTCCCTTTGAATAGTGATACTCAATAATGAACACTGAAAACACCGACAAGAAGAAAGTTACAAGATAAAAGCTGCATAATGACGATAAATGAACATGAACTCAGAGAAGCGTCTACCCTGCAGCACAAAGAGGATCCCTTCAGCCACAGAAATATAAACTGCATTCTCTGCAAGTATTTATAAGTTCAACAGTCTCTTTACACTAACAGTGCAAAGCTGTTGCTATTTGTTATTACAGATCAGTCAGTGCTGGGCTGGGCCTCAGCTTTCCCAGGTCCTCAGGTCAACACAGCGAGCTGAACGCACACAGGATACGAGCGGATGAAACGAGAAGCTTCAATTACATGTTGGGATTGTAGAACAAGTCCTGCTGAAGATTTGTGGAAAGTTAGAAACAAAAGTGAAACATAACCAGGTAAGGGATATTTAGAGGCATGTTTATGAGCATGTTGTAAAAAGTATCTGGAGTATCTTTTACACAGCTGAAAGGTTACAGACTTGAAAGAATCTGGCCCTGTAACATTCTTAATCTGTTGTCTTCCAAATTATCTTACTGCTCATTCATATATATTAATGCGAGTTCCCAAAATGACTTTCTTTGGAGGCTGCCAGCTGCCATTACATTTGTCTAGACACGTTTGTAAATATCTGCCTCAAGTCTGAGAGCTTGGCTTGATAGTTGAAGTATCACTACATCTAGAAACTTTCTATCAATAAATTCAAACTGTTTAGCCAACGCTGTCAACACTGTTTCAGTTTAAGCTGCTTACGCTCTTGGTAATGGAGATCATCAATTTATTTATCTGTTCATCGAGGAATACCAGAGAGGACAAAATATATGTTGAGGCTGAAGAAGGAGACGGATCTTGGAAGAAAACTGGAATTCCTAAAGCTGCGTTTGCCTCATTGAGGTTGTGTTTAAATCTGAGCAAATCCTGTTGGAAGTACGACAACACATCATTCTTATCAACAAGAGCTTTAAGTGCAGTTGTTTGTTCTTATTTTATAGAAACTACACTACCCAGTTTGTTTAATAACAACAAGACACAGGATTCAGAATGTTCCACATCAGCAGCAGCCATCTTGGCTGTTTATGAAGGCACTCCTCTGTATAGTCATCGTATCAAACTCGCCCAGTATTTGATGAACGGTTGTGATTGGCCTGACCACGGCCAAGTCAGCTGGAAATCTGTCTGCAAACAAAACATCAGCTTGCACGTTGGACTGATCCCCAGGCTAGTTTTTCTGGCCACCTGGTGAACATAAATCCAGTATGTCATCTCTTTTAGTTCGGTTTTTGGTCTCTGCCAACTCCAACAACGAGCTGAAACTCATTACGAAGTTACGTAAAGACGAGGAAAGCTGCAGATTCAGGTGATAATTCTCTGTAGGTTCATCAATACGAGCGACACCTTTTACATTGATACACTGTTTTCATGTCATTGTATAAATTCTTATAGAAGAAATATTGATTGTTTGAAGCTTCATGACAGTGTTCTTTGTATAATCCAACTGGCTGATGAAGTCTTTTATTGGTATAAACATTCAGTTTATCAGAATGATTTCACTCCATTTTGTTTTTGAATGAGTCGTTTTATCCTTCTGTCATTCACACATAGGTTTACATTTATATGTATTTCTTACCAGAATATTGACTGATACCTGTGTAGTAGAGTACAGTTTTGGACCGTGTAGAATGCTCTCTCATTTTGACAAATACTGTACATGCGCCCAGTGAGGTATATAAGCTCCAGTTAACCTCTAACTATAGCTGACAGATGAGTCTCTATGTGTGTGTGTGTGTGTGTGTGTGTGTGTGTGCATGTGTTGCACTGTGACCTCCCCTGTCATTAGCCAGTCCTTGGGTAATATCAGTAAAGCTCCGTCCACAAAGCTAGCCATGCTGTAGCAAAGTCGGAACAGGTGGTCTTATCAGCAACATGCCCATACATAAGCCACATGTCAAGCATTAGCTGCTGGCCGGCGTTAGGCTAACACCGAGCTACACCTAGGCGAGACAATGCAGCCCGGTGAGAAGAGTGACTTAGCACAATCAATACACTAAAGCTGAGCCACGTGGTCAGAGCAGAAAAGAGGTCAATCCAATTAGTTAGATCTGAGAGACACAAACATTCACATATCCGTCCCCCTTCAGGTCCTCTGTCTTACATTACACACAGATGTGTGAAAATGGCCAAGTCAGACAAAAAAACGCATTTTTCTCAGCCTTTAAAGAGACAAAAAAAAATTATAAGTGTATAATCTGCAGATTATTATGATGATTACATATACATTGGCTGGAATGACGTGTTTAATTATCAAATCCAAAACCCGTTGTATCCATTGTTTGACCTCAGTAAACTTTAAAGTAATGTTAAGTAAGTTATTAGCAAATTACCTCACACTGCACTTATCACAGAGTTGTACTCTGGTGTTTACTTGGAAACAAACAGTCATGTTTACATTATATCTGTGTGTCCTTTAGGCTTCATAAACACGGTGAATGAAATAAAACAGTTGCAAAGTACCTTATTGGGATATTGTGAAACCTAACTAGTATAACAACATTGGCAGGCTTCTTCTGTCCTGCTTTTTGCCAGAAACTTGTGATCAGTGGTAACTAGGTGATGTCTTGGAACTACCACCTGATACATATTCAGATTAGCGCCCACTGCAGTCAGCAGAACCTTGATTTTAACGGTCCCATAAATGCAAAACTTCCAAAAAAATAAAATGGTCATCAAGCAAAGTAAATTTCCCAAGAGCCTGAGAGAGTCTAACATTATTTGCATGAAAAATTGTAATATTGACTGAGAGTACATCAAAGGCAAATGCAGCTGTATGTAGAGCATGATCCTGTCATGATCCTTTAATGATTTAATGGAAAGAAATTGCACACTGACGGAAGAAGGGCTTGCACCTAAAACATCTTTTGTCCAGCGCCTAGTATTCGTTGCGTTTGGATGTGCACGCTTCTGTAAACATTTTTGCATGACCTCTAATGATTTAAGCTTGAAGTCAGTGTTTATTCATCCGAAGCAGTGATGTCTGTTAAAAGTTTTATGATAGAAAGGAACTGTATCTCCACACTTACTAAACGCACCACAACGCCTCTTCAGAGACATTGTTCTGGACAGTTAATGAGTCATTCACACCACCACAGGCAACTTTCCCACAGCACAAAGATTTATTCTTAGTGTGGCGGTGACACTTATCTTCACACTGGGATGGGCTCGTGGAGGTAGAAAGGCTGCTATTATAGTTATGGACCAAGAGAGGAAGAGAGGGACAGAGAATAAGGAAAGATGATAATGGCGCTTGATAATTGCTTAGCACTTCTTGCAGTGATAACGTATCAAGGATAATAAAGTTAAATCTTATCTTTGCTAATACTTGCATGTCAATTCCTTCCTATATGAGCCAGAGATGACATTCAGAAAGAAAATTAAATCCAGCTGTCCTCAACTTGGCGCTTCTCAATCCAAGTCAAACTACTGGGAAACAAAGTGCAGCACGTGGCCGGCTGGGGTGATCTTTCCCCGAGCAACTTGCTCCGTGAGTGACATCCCTCATGTTTTCTGCTCCCTTCCAGATGTGTGCGCCTTTCACACTAGGTTTTATTACACCACATCTGGACAATATGGTAAGCACAAGATGACCACAAACCACACACACAAGAACCTCGCAGCAGAGAGGTCACCTGCAAGGATTTATGTAACTCAAGTGAGGAGTGGAGGGTGTGCTTTCAGCATTTATGTAACAGACTTTAGTGATACTCAAAATCGTGAGGATAGAAAATGATGTGTTCTGATAGAGGGCATGAGGTGCTTTCAGATTCAGTCTTTGGGGTTTTTGGGGGGAACAGATTATATAGAAATAATGAAAAACATTACTTATCCTTCAGGTTTTTTACAAAAACATTTTAATTTGAGACTGCAAAGTAAAAGATAGTTTCTGTAAAGCAGAGTCACAAGAAGACCTTGAAGACTGTTTTAAGTTCTATCTCTCAGTTGTTGACAGAGCAGGGGGTTGGGGTGGGGTACATGACTGAGCATCCTCAAAGGATTTTTAAAACAAGTTCTTGACATCCGCTTCTTCACAAAGAACATCAGGAGAGAGTTTCTAAGAAAGGATGACAGGGAAAAGGCAACATCTAGCCAGCTGCAACAGAAGGGAGGACAGAGTGAGAGTGTGTGTGTGTGTGTGTGTGTGTGTGTGTGTGTGTGTGTGTGTGTGTGTGTGTGTCATCTAGGAGAAACGGGAGACACAAAACAGAGATGTCAATTCTACTTTATTTGCTTCTTCCAGGAATTTC